>JAQJVL010000013.1:2081681-2373505 GCA_035578905.1 Stictocephala bisonia | reverse complement strand
TTTCTCACTTGTACATACAAAAACCTAAGAGTTTATAAATCACAAGCATAGTAAAACCAACTTTTCCTCATCTGGTATGTTTATGTTTACAAATAAATGACCACAATATGACATAAAGTTGACCCCGGTATTAACACGCATGTGAGGAGATAAGCCGCGGAATAAACAAACTGCATATCTGTGCGAGGTCGCGTAGACATGACGATCCCCGCCTTGAGTCGAAACCACGGTTAATTAGAGCATGTTATATCTCCGTTCACATTATAAAAAAAATTGAGTGGGGTCAGCTGATAACCACTGGCTGCTCATTTGTCATTGGGCTATTAATTAATGACACTTTTGTGTGGTAGCTGCCAGAGCTGGGAGATCACAAATTTGTGATGGTTTGTTGCTCTTTAAGAACTCCCCACGGGATACGTACAGCTTTAAAGATTTGCTGTGGACGTGAAAAACACTATCCCCCAAATTCAAATTAAAAAAAGGTAACTAAAAAAAAAAAAAAAAAACATAGATATACATTAATGACACTTTCTAAAGAATAGTCAGCCTTAGTTTGTAATAATGACTGAATTTGCCCATTTACGATCATTTGTCCATATCTTGAATATCAGCATTTTAAGAATGAATAAATAAAATAAATGATTACTAATATTAACTTCAGATTAAAAAAAACAACTTAGTATTATAAGCTATTATATTGGATATGGATAATTATATTATGTTAAGGTAAATAACAGCACAGACTAAAAAAATGTAAAATTTCCCACTTGTACACACACACAATTTTTCAAATCACAATCACGGTATAACCAACTTTTCTTAGGCCTACAGTAACTACTATATTTCAGTAACTAAATAATTTCTTGATTACGATTTGCATTAATTTCAAGATAATTCTCTTAATAAACTTAAACTTGTATTATAAAAATTAAATAAAGGTGAGATATTTTCTAAAACGAAACATCAATTGAGATACAAATATATATTTTGTTTAAAATGAAACTTGTCAATATTAAAGATAGAGGAATTATCCATAGAAAAGAGATTGTTAATGCTCAGGAGTGACAGCACAACTAATGATTAAAAGTAATGGAATAAGTTAGTTTTTGGGAAGTGCTTATTTTTCACTATTCAGACCAAATACACTTTTTGTTGATAGGTCACCAAAAGAAAACAATAATATTTCTATTGTAAATCATGTCCTTAACTGTATTATCACTGTCTTAACAATTAACGCATTCTATAATGATTATTTTCATGGACTTCACACAGATCCCCTTTAAATTCTACATCGATGGTGAAATCCAGATCTCTGAAATTTCGCTTGTTAGGCTGAATTGAAAACACTCCATAGATTTCTTCATTTTTCTTGGCGGTCAAGAAGTCCTTCAAGTAAAACACTGTTTGTTTCCAATGAGTGTAAGGAGCCTCGGGAGCAGTGCTGAAGCCAAGTCTCTTGTGACACTTTGTAAACTCAATTGTGAAAAATGTTACCTGAAATAGCATACAAAATAAAGTTCTCAATTATAAGGTAACAACAATTTGAACAAGCAGTTATCAAAGAATTGTTCCCCAACTAGTAAATTCAAGAACAGGCCCATGATTTTGGTTTATAAATTGTTAATTACGATGAAAATTTCAAGAATATGACTTGTTGGATATTTCTTTTAAAAACCAACACATTTAAGGACATAATAATTCTCTCCATTTTCAGTTGTGCTAAAACAAAACTGTGTAGAATGGCATAATAAATACTCCATTTATTCACTGAAACATGTCATAAATAGATTTATGCCTAACAGATAGCAACAACATAAACTACTTTATGACCAACAAAACTAATAACTAAAAATACACACACAACACTAAAAAATTAATTATAAATTAGTTTGATGAAAACATAACAATCAACTTGTATTGCAAACAGTGGTCAAAGATTATAACCTAATTGTAAATTTAAAAAAATCAACAATAGTAGTAAGCATGCAAGAACTGGAGCTGCTGATATTAGTCAAGTTCCTTACTGTTATGTATGACTCATCATAGCACTATGACTTATGACTTTTAATTTCTGTAACTACTTGCCCTTTTGAAATTATTTTCCTGTCACCTTATTTTCATTTCCATCTGACCCAGATTTGTAGCCTCAATATTATAAAGAACTGTCGGCTTGTTTGATATTGTTGTGCTGGCTGCCGAGCAGTGACAATGAAACCTCTCGATGCAACTCAAAAGCAACAATCTAACCACTACAAAACATTGATCTTGACTTTGTTACTTTGTAATAATAACCTTACCATATATTTTTATAACTAGTGGGCATAGTAAGATTTTTTCTTTTTTTAGTTGTAACTTCACTCGCTATTCAACAACGGCGTGCAAGCTTGTGCACTAACTTTAATGAACAAGTGAAGTACTGACCGTGAGCTCGATTGTGGGGTTCGAACTTTACCTCTGCAATCTTTGACCGGCTACACTTATTAGCTGGTCAAACTAAGATTGACCCCACACCATATAAAATGATCAGTATTTTAATTTCAAGAAAGTAATGTGGGTCATTGACTTCCTTTGTTATTCTTCATTCATTATACGCTGATCGTCAAGATATGGGCCAGTGAGTGTGGATGAACGAGTTTAGTCATTGTTACTAAGTTCAACTGTTCCTCAGTTATTTATTAATAGCCTAATAGCCAGGGCAACTGAGGGACCAACAGCTTTACGTGAAATCCGAACCACGTAGTGTTGGTCTGATATTCTGCTAACTGACAAGCTTGACACTCAGTTCTCTTCCCTATACAACATCTGAACCCACCATCCAACATGGACACCCCAGACAACGTCGATGGCAACCATTGAGTGGACACCGTGTTGGTATTAAGATGAACGAACAGTGAGCATATCGCCTATAATCTCCTCAACACTACGTTACTAGTTCATCACAATTTTCCTTCTTTTTATTTGATTAAAAAGTATGCTTTATGATGAATTTACTAAGTTCTTTTAAATAATATTCCTTTGTATAAGTAAGATTCTTGTAATAAATGGTATTATTGTTACTATAAAATAAGGTATTAAAGTTATTGGAAGCTCTTCTTAAACCTATATAAAATACTTGAATTCTTTATGTATGCCTCTTAGTGCACTGCATTCATTCGAAATCAAACTATTGGAATTGCATCAATACATCGAACCAAAAAATAATGACTGCATTGCACGTTCTAGTCACAATCAAAAGTTTAGGTTTAAGGCATTAGCATTTAACGTTATCAGCAAGAATTTGTGAATTACTACGTCTACTAAACACATACATGGTGGAAAAAAATATAGACACGATTTCACAGCTTTTATATGACTTCACTTGTAAAAGTGAAATCATTTACATGATCATTGTTACATATAACATACTTTTTTACGCCATACGCGAGATTTCATCTTTTCAGGGGGACGGCCCACAAGGAGTTGAACGAAAATCTTCAACGTAAGCCTAGGTAGAGTTTGGTATCAAATGAAAGGTCTATTCAAGTTAAATTGATTCCCACAAACGGTACTTCAAAAGGTTTATCTTTACCAGAGTAGCGGCCATTTGAATTGTAAAGTAACTAATTTAACTATATTATTTGTCCACTCATTAACGGATTTAAGTAAATTTTTCTACTCATATTATTCAAAAAGATTAAATTATGAATGGAAAAAAATAACATTGTTGTGAAAGCATTTCCATATTTTTATCCACCCTATATATTTAACATTTAACAAATTAGGGTATAAGTGTTCAATGCCCTTGACATTATGACTCCAGAATACATATTTCACAGTACAGTTATTGTACTTTTTAGCGTACGCTAATGTAACTTAAATTTCAATGATTTAAGACTTTGAATTTTAAATTAGCAGTATCAATACTGTATGTACCATTAATTAACTGTTTTATGTAGGAATGTGTTAATGCAGACAGTCCAATCCGATGATATCACATTTCTTCCATCTCAATACTTTAGCGTTTTTTAGATTCAATTTTTAATTTCATCAGGCTTGGGGAAACAACAAAAAGTTTTTGATATATTTTATATTTAACTTTCTCTTTATAGGTGACATCAATAAAGGCTAAGTTCCACCTAATCTATTCATTTAAGAATGTTTTTTAAAATTCAGTGCCACTGACACTTAAAATTGGTGACATTTGTGTAACGAGAATTATCATTATTAGTTCTCTACTCAAGGTGTTAGTGGTACTGTAGGTGTCTTTTTAAACAAGCTATGTAAAACAGAATTTTTTATCACTCCCCCTTCCTTGTTTCATTTTTCGCAATGCTCACTATCAGTAAATATTGTTCAAAAACATGGTGAGTCCTCTAGGCCATGGGGTCAGAATCAGATTCACTATAGACACATTGTACATAACAATCGCATATACTATCAATACTTATTCGATATGCTGTGTTCCAGTATTGGTCAAGCAATTCTATCGAATAAAATATAAAATTGAAATATATACTGCATATGACAACGAATATTATACATTAAATATGTTATTTTTATTTCTGCTATAAGATTTAGTTCATAAATATTTCCTTTACATTTGTAACATATGTAGCCTACTTAGCAACTATCTACAAATATTTAACCGATGTAGTTTTGGTGCTGCCATATTAATTTGTTACATCTAGTGATTTGGGTCGGGTAAATACCCAGCGGGTAGATTAATATGGAATGGTATTTTCCCCAAGCCCAGGTAAATAGACAACAACTGGGTTTTTATAATTGTTATTGAATTTAGAAGAGATTGACTTGTATTTTTGCAATTTCCATGCTGTAAGGACGATAAAATGATGACCAAACAGGGTTTCCAGTTTTTTTATAAAGTTTCCACAAGCATTTTCAGGATGATCAACATAAATATCCAAGTCCAGGGTATTTATCATTGTTATGGTTTTGGGGCGTTAAATGAATGTAATCTTTCTAAAAACGACAAAAAGATATTAAAAATTTAGACCTACATAAAATACAAAACCTTTTAATCAATTCTAATCAAACTATCTTGTTCACATTCTTTCAAACAACTAACTATCAAACTATTGTCCGAAACACAAAATATCGTCCAAATAAATAGTGAATAATATTATGTGAATTACCTTCCTCTGAGATGTACTAATACTGGCTCCAACATTTCATGAAAATAAAAGGGCTTGTGCATAACCCAAATGGCATTCACGTATCCTAAATTGTACCAAAAGGTGTATCCTGAATTGAAACCTCATGCATTCCTTACAGGAAAATGCTTTCTCTAAATCCACCTTTGTTTTTTTTATAGATTACTAAAACATTTATTATAGATTATAGTTTGTTTACAGTTTTAAGTATAATAAACAAAGTTAAATTCCTTTATAGTAGAGTTCCTTCTACATAATTTTGGAGCAGGGTGATTGTAAAAGTAATTTTTTTTATATTGAACAATAGGGCTGATAAAGTACTAATTACCAAAGATATTTTATTTATTTATTAGTAAAATGATAAATACACTACAATAATTGCTGTAGTATCATCGAACGTTACACAGAATTACATGAATAAGATTATCATCATAGATAAATTCAATTGTTCTTATCACACCATTTTAATAAATCTGTAATCAAATTCCAAAATTTTTTCAAATTTGAGGACAGTAAAAAATATTTTATTTATTAATTGATGAAATTATAAATAGTAACTTGAAATAGCCATGGGCATGGTAGCATTCATTTAGAATGTTACTCAATGTTCAATAACAGGATTACCACACCAATAGTTGATCCGACTGATCTTAAACGATATTTAGTTTTAGTTATTAAAAAAATATAATTGAAAAAATGGTAATAAACTATTCTAGAACTTTACAAAGTAATGATAATAATCTTTTCAGGATTAAAAATCATATATCTTTACGTATATTTTTAATATCTGGGTTTTACTCTTAATTTAAATACGCGGGTATTTGACATCACTAGTTTCATCTGTCAATAATAGAAATAATATTTTAGAAATATTATTGACGTTTTCTGTTTTGAAATGAAGTGAAGAACTTTGACACTTTGCTTGTAATGATAAAGGGTTATCACAATGATTAAATTCAATTGCCAATCATAGCCTACATATTCCGCGTTCTTTAAAATAACAACATTATTCCATCTGCTTAAAACGTCATAAAAACTCTATGTCAAAGAATAAATACAAAAGGGGTATTTTTGAATGGACTAAATTTTGGATACTCATAATTCGGAGTTCTCATATACATCCCTTTCAGAGGCCGAACTAAGATACAATATTCACCAAATACATTTTCTCACACAGAGTCATAATCTTTGAGTTTTAATAACATTATACGAACACTTTGAATAAAAACTATTCACTCAGATTGAATACACACTGTCGCCCATCTATAGTCGCAGTCATTATCATCAGTAAGAGTGCTTTACTAACAGAAAGACGTTGTTATTGTGTTGTTTCGTCTGCAAGCGACATGTTTATTGTTAACCATGTGCACAAAAAGCCATTGATTGCTAGTGGTTTCTAACATAAAGACGTTGTTATTGTGTTGTTTCGTCTGCAAGCCACATGTTTATTGTTCACCTTGTACACAAAAAGCCATTGATTGCTAGTGGTTTCTAACAGAAAGACGTTGTTATTGTGTTGTTTCGTCTGCAAGCCACATGTTTATTGTTAACCATGTGCACAAAAAGACATTGATTGCTAGTGGTTTCTAACATAAAGACGTTGTTATTGTGTTGTTTCGTCTGCAAGCCACATATTTATTGTTCACCTTGTGCACAAAAAGCCGTTGATTGCTAGTAGTTTCTAACATAATTCAACTTTATTCGGGTTTTCCACGTTTTTAATTCTCGCATCTAAGTTAGTGTCATGAGTATCATTGTACTATCTAGGTATAATTTTCTTTAAATTTTCCCTAGATGCCTAAAATTAATCCCCAGCGTTGATTGTGCGACAAATTTTACACCTATAATTTAAATATTCTCAAGATACAGAAAAGATGTATTTCCTTTTTTTTATAATCTAGCTAATTTTTATTTTCAAGTAACAGAAAAGAAGTATTTCCTTTCTTTTATAATCCAGCTACATGTTTATTCTCAAGATACATAAAAGATGAATTTAATTTCTTTTATAATCCAGCTACATGTCTATTCTCAAGATACATAAAAGATGAATTTCCTTCTTTTATAATCCAGCTACATGTTTATTCTCAAGACACATATAAGATGCATTTCCTTTGTTTAATAATCCAGCTACATGTTTATTTTCAAGATACATAAAAGATGCATTTCCTTTCTTTTATAATCCAGCTACATATTTATTCTCAAGATACATAAAATATGAATTTCCTTTCTTTTATAATCCAGCTACATGTTTATTCTCAAGATACATAAAAGATGCATTTCCTTTCTTTTATAATCCAGCTACATGTTTATTCTCAAGATACATAAAAGATGAATTTCCTTTCATTTATAATCCAGCTACATGTTTATTCTCAAGATACATAAAATATGTATTTCCTTTCTTTTATAATCCAGCTAATTTTTATTTTCAAGATGCAAAAAAGATGTATTTCCTTCCTTTTATAATCCAGCTACATGTTTATTCTCAAGACACATATAAGATGCATTTCCTTTGTTTATAATCCAGCTACATGTTTATTCTCAAGACACATATAGGATGCAATTCCTTTGTTTTATAATCCAGCTACTTGTTTAATCTCAAGACACATATAAGATACATTTCCTTTGTTTTATAATCCAGCTACTTGTTTACTCTCAAGACACATATAAGATGCATTTCCTTTGTTTTATAATCCAGCTACTTGTTTACTCTCAAGACACATATAAGATGCATTTCCTTTCTTTTATAATCCAGATACATATTTATTCTCAAGATACATAAAATATGAATTTCCTTTCTTTTATAATCCAGCTACATGTTTATTCTCAAGATACATAAAAGATGCATTTCCTTTCTTTTATAATCCAGCTACATGTTTATTCTCAAGATACATAAAAGATGAATTTCCTTTCATTTATAATCCAGCTACATGTTTATTCTCAAGATACATAAAATATGTATTTCCTTTCTTTTATAATCCAGCTAATTTTTATTTTCAAGATGCAAAAAAGATGTATTTCCTTCCTTTTATAATCCAGCTACATGTTTATTCTCAAGACACATATAAGATGCATTTCCTTTGTTTATAATCCAGCTAAATGTTTATTCTCAAGACACATATAAGATGCATTTCCTTTGTTTTATAATCCAGCTATTTGTTTAATCTCAAGACACATATAAGATACATTTCCTTTGTTTTATAATCCAGCTACTTGTTTACTCTCAAGACACATATAAGATGCATTTCCTTTGTTTTATAATCCAGCTACTTGTTTACTCTCAAGACACATATAAGATGCATTTCCTTTGTTTTATAATCCAGCTACTTGTTTACTCTCAAGACACATATAAGATTCATTTCCTTTGTTTTATAATCCAGCTACTTGTTTACTCTCAAGACACATATAAGATACATTTCCTTTGTTTTATAATCCAGCTACTTGTTTACTCTCAAGACACATATAAGATGCATTTCCTTTGTTTTATAATCCAGCTACTTGTTTACTCTCAAGACACATATAAGATGCATTTCCTTTGTATTATAATCCAGCTACTTCTTTACTCTCAAGACACAAATAAGATACATTTCCTTTGTTTAATAATCCAGCTACTTGTTTACTCTCAAGAGACATATAAGATGCATTTCCGTTGTTTTATAATCCAGCTACTTGTTTACTCTCAAGACACATATAAGATACATTTCCTTTGTTTTATAATCCAGCTACATGTTTACTCTCAAGACACATATAAGATGCATTTCCTTTGTTTTGTAATCCAGATACATGTTTATTCTCAAGACACATATAAGATACACTTACTTTGTTTTATAATCCACCTACTTGTTTACTCTCAAGACACATATAAGATGCATTTCCTTTGTTTTATAGTCCAGCTACTTGTTTACTCTCAAGACACTTATAAGATGCATTTCCTTTGTTTTATAATCCAGCTAATTCTTTACTCTCAAGACACATATAAGATACATTTCCTTTGTTTTATAATCCAGCTACTAGTTTACTCTCAAGACACATATAAGACCCATTTCCTTTGTTTTATAATCCAGCTACTTGTTTACTCTCAAGACACATATAAGATGCATTTCCTTTGTTTTATAATCCAGCTACTTGTTTACTCTCAAGACACATATAAGATACATTCCCTTTGTTTTATAATCCAGCTACTTGTTTACTCTCAAGACACATATAAGATGCATTTCCTTTGTTTTATAATCCAGCTACTTGTTTACTCTTAAGACACATATAAGATGCATTTCCTTTGTTTTATAATCCAGCTACTTGTTTACTCTCAAGACACATATAAGATGCATTTCCTTTGTTTTATAATCCAGCTACATGTTTACTCTCAAGACACATATAAGATGCATTTCCTTTGTTTTATAATCCAGCTACATGTTTATTCTCAAGACACATATAAGATACATTTCCTTTGTTTTATAATCCAGCTACTTGTTTACTCTCAAGACACATATAAGATGCATTTCCTTTCTTTTATAATCCAGATACATATTTATTCTCAAGATACATAAAATATGAATTTCCTTTCTTTTATAATCCAGCTACATGTTTATTCTCAAGATACATAAAAGATGCATTTCCTTTCTTTTATAATCCAGCTACATGTTTATTCTCAAGATACATAAAAGATGAATTTCCTTTCATTTATAATCCAGCTACATGTTTATTCTCAAGATACATAAAATATGTATTTCCTTTCTTTTATAATCCAGCTAATTTTTATTTTCAAGATGCAAAAAAGATGTATTTCCTTCCTTTTATAATCCAGCTACATGTTTATTCTCAAGACACATATAAGATGCATTTCCTTTGTTTATAATCCAGCTAAATGTTTATTCTCAAGACACATATAAGATGCATTTCCTTTGTTTTATAATCCAGCTATTTGTTTAATCTCAAGACACATATAAGATACATTTCCTTTGTTTTATAATCCAGCTACTTGTTTACTCTCAAGACACATATAAGATGCATTTCCTTTGTTTTATAATCCAGCTACTTGTTTACTCTCAAGACACATATAAGATGCATTTCCTTTGTTTTATAATCCAGCTACTTGTTTACTCTCAAGACACATATAAGATTCATTTCCTTTGTTTTATAATCCAGCTACTTGTTTACTCTCAAGACACATATAAGATACATTTCCTTTGTTTTATAATCCAGCTACTTGTTTACTCTCAAGACACATATAAGATGCATTTCCTTTGTTTTATAATCCAGCTACTTGTTTACTCTCAAGACACATATAAGATGCATTTCCTTTATATTATAATCCAGCTACTTCTTTACTCTTAAGACACAAATAAGATACATTTCCTTTGTTTAATAATCCAGCTACTTGTTTACTCTCAAGAGACATATAAGATGCATTTCCGTTGTTTTATAATCCAGCTACTTGTTTACTCTCAAGACACATATAAGATACATTTCCTTTGTTTTATAATCCAGCTACATGTTTACTCTCAAGACACATATAAGATGCATTTCCTTTGTTTTGTAATCCAGATACATGTTTATTCTCAAGACACATATAAGATACACTTACTTTGTTTTATAATCCACCTACTTGTTTACTCTCAAGACACATATAAGATGCATTTCCTTTGTTTTATAGTCCAGCTACTTGTTTACTCTCAAGACACTTATAAGATGCATTTCCTTTGTTTTATAATCCAGCTAATTCTTTACTCTCAAGACACATATAAGATACATTTCCTTTGTTTTATAATCCAGCTACTAGTTTACTCTCAAGACACATATAAGACCCATTTCCTTTGTTTTATAATCCAGCTACTTGTTTACTCTCAAGACACATATAAGATGCATTTCCTTTGTTTTATAATCCAGCTACTTGTTTACTCTCAAGACACATATAAGATACATTCCCTTTGTTTTATAATCCAGCTACTTGTTTACTCTCAAGACACATATAAGATGCATTTCCTTTGTTTTATAATCCAGCTACTTGTTTACTCTTAAGACACATATAAGATGCATTTCCTTTGTTTTATAATCCAGCTACTTGTTTACTCTCAAGACACATATAAGATGCATTTCCTTTGTTTTATAATCCAGCTACATGTTTACTCTCAAGACACATATAAGATGCATTTCCTTTGTTTTATAATCCAGCTACATGTTTATTCTCAAGACACATATAAGATACATTTCCTTTGTTTTATAATCCAGCTACTTGTTTACTCTCAAGACACATATAAGATACATTTCCTTTGTTTTATTATCCAGCTACTTGTTTACTCTCAAGACACATATAAGATGCATTTCCTTTGTTTTATAATCCAGCTACATGTTTACTCTCAAGACACATATAAGATGCATTTCCTTTGTTTTATAATCCAGCTACATGTTTATTCTCAAGACACATATAAGATACATTTCCTTTGTTTTATAATCCAGCTACTTGTTTACTCTCAAGACACATATAAGATGCATTTCCTTTCTTTTATAATCCAGATACATATTTATTCTCAAGATACATAAAATATGAATTTCCTTTCTTTTATAATCCAGCTACATGTTTATTCTCAAGATACATAAAAGATGCATTTCCTTTCTTTTATAATCCAGCTACATGTTTATTCTCAAGATACATAAAAGATGAATTTCCTTTCATTTATAATCCAGCTACATGTTTATTCTCAAGATACATAAAATATGTATTTCCTTTCTTTTATAATCCAGCTAATTTTTATTTTCAAGATGCAAAAAAGATGTATTTCCTTCCTTTTATAATCCAGCTACATGTTTATTCTCAAGACACATATAAGATGCATTTCCTTTGTTTATAATCCAGCTAAATGTTTATTCTCAAGACACATATAAGATGCATTTCCTTTGTTTTATAATCCAGCTATTTGTTTAATCTCAAGACACATATAAGATACATTTCCTTTGTTTTATAATCCAGCTACTTGTTTACTCTCAAGACACATATAAGATGCATTTCCTTTGTTTTATAATCCAGCTACTTGTTTACTCTCAAGACACATATAAGATGCATTTCCTTTGTTTTATAATCCAGCTACTTGTTTACTCTCAAGACACATATAAGATTCATTTCCTTTGTTTTATAATCCAGCTACTTGTTTACTCTCAAGACACATATAAGATACATTTCCTTTGTTTTATAATCCAGCTACTTGTTTACTCTCAAGACACATATAAGATGCATTTCCTTTGTTTTATAATCCAGCTACTTGTTTACTCTCAAGACACATATAAGATGCATTTCCTTTATATTATAATCCAGCTACTTCTTTACTCTCAAGACACAAATAAGATACATTTCCTTTGTTTAATAATCCAGCTACTTGTTTACTCTCAAGAGACATATAAGATGCATTTCCGTTGTTTTATAATCCAGCTACTTGTTTACTCTCAAGACACATATAAGATACATTTCCTTTGTTTTATAATCCAGCTACATGTTTACTCTCAAGACACATATAAGATGCATTTCCTTTGTTTTGTAATCCAGATACATGTTTATTCTCAAGACACATATAAGATACACTTACTTTGTTTTATAATCCACCTACTTGTTTACTCTCAAGACACATATAAGATGCATTTCCTTTGTTTTATAGTCCAGCTACTTGTTTACTCTCAAGACACTTATAAGATGCATTTCCTTTGTTTTATAATCCAGCTAATTCTTTACTCTCAAGACACATATAAGATACATTTCCTTTGTTTTATAATCCAGCTACTAGTTTACTCTCAAGACACATATAAGACCCATTTCCTTTGTTTTATAATCCAGCTACTTGTTTACTCTCAAGACACATATAAGATGCATTTCCTTTGTTTTATAATCCAGCTACTTGTTTACTCTCAAGACACATATAAGATACATTCCCTTTGTTTTATAATCCAGCTACTTGTTTACTCTCAAGACACATATAAGATGCATTTCCTTTGTTTTATAATCCAGCTACTTGTTTACTCTTAAGACACATATAAGATGCATTTCCTTTGTTTTATAATCCAGCTACTTGTTTACTCTCAAGACACATATAAGATGCATTTCCTTTGTTTTATAATCCAGCTACATGTTTACTCTCAAGACACATATAAGATGCATTTCCTTTGTTTTATAATCCAGCTACATGTTTATTCTCAAGACACATATAAGATACATTTCCTTTGTTTTATAATCCAGCTACTTGTTTACTCTCAAGACACATATAAGATACATTTCCTTTGTTTTATTATCCAGCTACTTGTTTACTCTCAAGACACATATAAGATGCATTTCCTTTGTTTTATAATCCAGCTACTTGTTTACTCTCAAGACACAAATAAGATACATTTCCTTTGTTTTATAATCCAGCTACATGTTTACTCTCAAGACACATATAAGATGCATTTCCTTTGTTTTAATCCTGCTACATGTTTATTCTCAAGACACATATAAGATACATTTCCTTTGTTTTATAATCCAGCTACTTGTTTACTCTCAAGACACATATAAGATATATTTCCTTTGTTTTTTAATCCAGCTACATGTTTATTCTCAAGACACATATAAGATACATTTCCTTTGTTTTATAATCCAGCTACTTGTTTACTCTTAAGACACATATAAGATGCATTTCCTTTGTTTTATAATCCAGCTACTTGTTTACTCTCAAGACACATATAAGATGCATTTCCTTTGTTTTATAATCCAGCTAATTGTTTACTCTCAAGACACATATAAGATACATTTCCTTTGTTTTATAATCCAGCTACTTGTTTACTCTCAAGACACATATAAGATGCATTTCCTTTGTTTTATAATCCAGCTACTTGTTTACTCTCAAGACACATATAAGATACATTTCCTTTGTTTTATAATCCAGCTACATGTTTACTCTCAAGACACATATAAGATGCATTTCCTTTGTTTTAATCCTGCTACATGTTTATTCTCAAGACACATATAAGATACATTTCCTTTGTTTTATAATCCAGCTACTTGTTTACTCTCAAGACACATATAAGATATATTTCCTTTGTTTTTTAATCCAGCTACATGTTTATTCTCAAGACACATATAAGATACATTTCCTTTGTTTTATAATCCAGCTACTTGTTTACTCTCAAGACACATATAAGATGCATTTCCTTTGTTTTATAATCCAGCTACTTGTTTACTCTCAAGACACATATAAGATACATTTCCTTTCTTTTACTATCCAGTTTATCAGTCCAGATACTTTTAAATTATGATTTTTTAATAACATGGTGACCATAGTGGTTAAAGATTTAGACTGCGTTGTCCAAGGTTCGAAACCCCATTATAGTCCGAATAAAATAACTTTGGTACATGCGGAACTGCCTCCCACCGCTGGTCTGAAATGACAAAACTCTGGGTTTTAATTTGATGTTAAACTTAAAATAAATAAGTGATAATTTTTAAACTAACTGTATCGTGTCCACAATGTTATATTCTTTAAGAAAAAATTATGCTGGAGATTTTGCTTGAACTAATTTGCTTTTCATAGTGAACTCGTTTTAATGTGTGAAAATGAGTGTGACTCGTTTTTTACCTGTCACTGTAGCGAGAATAATAATAATAAAATAATTTCTTGTGGTTGGATGGTAGGTTGATTAATTGTGATGAGTATTTTACAAGTCTCATTTAATAATTCAAACAAATTAATGGGAAATTATTTTTTTCAAACTCTTGCAAATTTGGAAACGAAAAACGCTAGACAAAATTTATTTGAGCAAACATGAACTGTGTTATTTAAGTATTACTAAATTATACTGTGGTACTAATAAAACTGCAGAAAAATAATGAAGAGTTGATGAAGTAAACTCATAGTTCGTTTACATCGAGGCTGTGTCGGACGCGTAAGGTATAGTGTAGACCGAATATTCAGCCCAAGCGTAAACAACTACTTACGCTAGATCAATCTGAACAATACTAGATCGACGATGATTCCAAATAAGAAATGTTCCAGTATAAGGTGAGTTAGTAGACTTTGAGGTGTATTCTAGTTCAGTTCTTAATCGATTTAACAATGCTTGTTATAGTTTAATCAACAGTTTATTTTTATTACAGTAATTTAGTTCTAGTGATAAAACAAGTTTTTTTTATTTAGGTGTGACAAAAATGCTATAGGTTTCGGTGTATATATAATTATCAGCGTTTAGTGCAATTAATTTAGGCTCTTTAAAATTTTAGTTAACATTACATTAGTGATTGACAAGCATTGTTTGCAATGGAAGATGCTAGCGCTGAGTCAGTGACTGTACAGTGTGCGTATGGTATCAACACCACCTTGTTAACGATCTAGTTTTGAAAACTCCTGAATCTATCCTCCTAGTTCAAGAAATTTTATTTAATACGATAGTATGATTTTACTGTCACTTAAATAACACAATTAATTTAGGTTTAAAGCAATTTTGTCTAGCGTTTGCCGTTTCTGTGTTTGTAAGGGTTTACAAAAAAATTAATTTCTCATTAACTTGATTTAATTATTAAATCAGTCTTATATCAAACTAATTACAATGAATCAAACTGGCATCCATTCACAAGAAATTATTCTATTATTATTGTTTTCGCTACATTGTCAGGTTAAAGACGGCTCACGCGCAATTTCACTCATAAACACGTGTTCGTAAACACAAATATCACTATAAAAAGCAAATTAGTTCAAGCAAAATCTCCAGCATAAATTTTTCTTAAATAATATAACATGGTGATCACCATACAATTAGTTTGATAATTATTGCTTACTTAATTTAAGTTTGACAGCAAATTAAAACTCAGTGTTTTATCATTTCAGACCAGCGGTGCGAGGTCGTTCCTCCAGTACCAAAGTTATTTTATTCGGACTATAGAGCTAACAGTCTGTATTTCACTTGTTAAATTAAGTTCACGTACAGGTCTGCAGGCCCATTTTAACTGTCAATGAAAGATTCATTACAAAATTAAACAACAGTAAAAATTATAGTAGCCTCCCAGCTATTTGGATTGCAACTATCCAGATCAGACTAAAATAAAGGAAAACAGGTTGCCATTTAGAGCGCCTGCAAATTTTACACTACTTTATGCAGTGCAGCGGTTCACATGTACTGCAAATGAAGGTTCATTCAGTTCTTGATCCTTTTATTGTGGTTTAATTATATTTCCCACCCTTTGTGTATTTACAGAATGTTGCCCTGGGCACCAAGTTTTTCACACAATGTTATTTACAATAACGTTGTAACCAGTGAAGTGTTGCAGTAAGCACAGTAAATGCCAAAGCCTATATTTAGCACAGCACTATTATAACATAGTACATTTTTTTATAAGTTGATGATTACACTGCAGACAGCATCTAATAGGTATAACTTAGGTATATTTGTAAGGTCATCAACATCTCACCTTGAGCTCTGGAATGCACAGTCCCTCCCGATAGGTTAGTTCCCACATTGATCCAGATAGTCACTATTCAGATAGAGGTTTTTACAGTATTGTTTGTGTAATATATACCTATTTAAACTGGTAGGCCTAAATAGAAATCTTACATACCAAGGCTTGCACATAGTCATTACGTCACACTTGTAGATGGAATGGTGCATTGAAATCTAGATCTCCTTTTGTCACAGTATAGAGATCAACTTCCTTGATTATACAAGCGTTGGTAACAACCTGCTCATAGATAATGATAGTTGGTGTAGTATAGTTAGAAACTTGGTAAACATTTTTCTTATTAAATGTACGTGTATGGGTGGGTCAATACCACTGTACGTGTATACCCCTCTTCTATTCTACTACTGTACATGGAGTGTTAAGTATTTCTTACACATACAGTAGAATGCCATCTAGCTATACGATCTTATAACCACCCACTCGCCCACCCATACACGTACAGTGGTATTGGTACCCATACACGTACAGTGAGTAGGTTGTTGGACCGTCAACGTAGTTCGTGTGGTAGGAGGTTGGTGGACTGTCAACGTAGTTCGTGTGTGAGTAGGCTGTTGGACCGTCAAAGTAGTTTGTTTCTGAGTAAGTTGGTGGACCATAAACGAAGTTCTTTTTATCTCTTAAAAGCATATAGATACTATTATATTTCAGACGTTATAGGCAACAAAAAGTAAATATAATAATTGTTTGCGTATAAAAATGTGTTTGTCTGCAATCATGTACTCTAACTACTACACTGAAACGTTTCACCCTATTACGATCAGGGGTGTTGGCCCACCCGCCCTCCCATTCACGTTCAGTGATGTGGGCCCACCCACCCTCCCATACACGTTCAGTGGTGTGGGCCCACCCGCCTCCCATACACGTTCAGTGGTGTGGGCCCACCCGCCCTCCCATACACGTTCAGTGGTGTGGGCCCACCCACCCTCCCATACACGTTCAGTGGTGTTGCCCACCCACCCTCCCATACACGTTCAGTGGTGTTGGCCCACCCACCCTCCCATACACGTTCAGTGGTGGGATCAATACCACTGTACGTGTATGGGTGGGTGGGTAGGTCAATGCCACTGTAAGTGTATGGGTGGGTCAATACCACTGTACGTGTATGGGTGGGGCAATACCAATGTACGTGTATGGGTGGGTGGGTGGGTCAATACCATTGTACGTGTATGGGTAGGTGGGTGGGTAAATGTATTAAATAACAAGAACAATATTTTTTATGAGTATCGTGGAACTTTGGCTGAAGTAATTGCCTAGTGTGGCATTAGGCATAACTGACAATCAGATCAGTATGTTGTAGTTTGGATTCAATGAAACTTCATACTATGTCAATACCATCTGTACGTGTGTATGGGTGGGCGGGTGGGTCAATACCACTGTAAGTGAATGGGTGGGCGGGTGGGTCAATACCACTGTACGTGTATGGGTGGGCGGGTTGGCCCTTGTTTTTTAATGTTTAATAACCGTAAAATCTTTTAATCGCTGAAAATACGTTATTAAACTATTTCGGAATCAAATAGCATATATGCAAATCAGATTTTAAAGTTGCTAAAAACTATCTTGAAACAAAATTACTTCTCTTTCAATAAAAAATTTCACTTGCAATACCGATGGTTTAGCTATTGGTAGTCCACTGTCAGCCTTTTTGTCAGAAGTCTATTTACAGCTTCATGAAGATTTCATTTTAGATAAATTAAAAAAAGAAAATGGTATCATATTTTACACCCGTTATGTCGATGATATTCTTGTTTTAATTAACGAGAAATCATGTAATGACTTGAGAAATATATATACTTAACATTACTGTTAAGATTATTATTATTATTAATATTTATTTATTTACCAATTTTGTTTGTTACCATACACTTTGTTACCAAAATTGTTATCTTTGTCACATTGATTCATCTTAATAGGTTAGTTGTTGATTCAGATGAGAAACAATTACTATCATACATAAGAATTTCACAAATTGTAAAAACCGGAGATTCTTGTCAGTAATAATGTATGTTCAAGAGCTGTTATGTTAGGGTTTAAAAAAACACATATACATACAAATCAAACTTTGTATGTTTTTACACACAAAACTCAATAAGTAGAGAGATTCGCTTTAAATTCTGACATAACACTGCAATATAAATAAACGTATTTTAATATATTTAGTTCATACAATTGGATACAGGCTCAGGGTATTTCAAGGATTTCCCCACATACTTATATTTCACAAATGAAAATAAATTAAAGTGTTGAAAAAGTGCCACTTTGGTCAATTGCTTTAGGTGCATATCATATCCAAATCATATCATGTAAGTTTATTACTGTAACCATATTCTTATTTAACTATGACAATCACTGTAAGATACTTTATTGAAAATAAAATCAAATAACCAATCAGCCTTTATTTCACTACGTATTAGTCAAACTCAAAATATAATTATTTTGATAGACCATTTGCATAACAGAGTCAATTAAATACTTACAGAGGTAACTTATTGTATATTTAAACGTGTGTGTATAACAGAAAGAAATAGGAGTACTTGAGAAATCGTAAACTAAATTAAACAAAAGTATTATGACTAAAAGATAAATTTTGGACGCAATATGGGCACTAGGTTTGCAATATCTGCTTCAATGATCTCCCAGAATAATAATATACTTTCTCACATCATATTGGTGATTAGTTAAGGAAATAGGTTAAACAAAACAATGCCACATAAAAATGTAGGAAAGCAGGAAATAAAAAGTTTTATTTATCAAATATTATAATTACAAACAAATCAAAATGTTTGTGTTCAGTTTAGATGTATATATTTACGAATCTGGCAAAACTTAAAATAGGCTTAGGATGGTGTCTGCATTTTACAGTTGTTTTGGGTGAACAGGAAATCCTTCTGTAAATACTCACTTGAAAATACTCAATACTCAGAAAAAATGCCAACTACTCGCCTCAACCTAGCTCGAACTTAAAATTCACTACTCGCATACCCCTTATTATTGTACATTTAAACGTGTGAATAATATAAAAAAAAGAGTACTTGAGAAATCGTATTCTTAACTTAAACAAAAGTATTATGAATAAAAGATAAATTTCGAACGCAATATGGGCACTGGGATAAACAATAGCTGCTTCAATGATCTCTCAGAACATCTGAAATTGTGTATTCCAGTTTCAGGTCAATTGGCAGTGAATTGAATTACTTAAATCACATTATACTACTCCATTATGTGGGTTTAGCTTGCTGAGTTTAGCTTTAAAAGTTTCATTAGAAATAATTATTTTCAGGAAAGCTGCAAACTCATAAGGTGGTATTTGTTCAATTCTTTCAAAGACAGAACATTTGGTAGGAGTAAGAATATTTTGTCCTAATTGATAAAGTTACTTTCAGTCTAATGTGCAACGATTTTAACATTAAATTCCTATAACTACACACATATTTTAAAAGAAAGAAAGGAACATTTCTCCAATGACTATTAAATATCCAAATTAATGTTCCTACTTCAATAGGTATCTGGCAGTGTTATGTAAGTTGCAAAGTCAATTGTTGTCTGCATTATCTTGTTAAATGGCAGCTATCTATACACGAGGGAACACTAAGTTCACAACCCATGGTCTCACATTATCTATTTTGGCATGGCAGCTATCTTCACACACTGGAACACAAAGTTCACAACCCATGGCCTCATATTATCCGAGCAGGGGCCTTAATGATTTTTTAGCTGATCATTGTTTTCATAGTAGATACATAACTAAGAAACAAAAATATGATCGTATTTTTTAGTGAAAAAGCCAGAAAAATTACGAAAATAAGGAAAACCGGAAAATATTTTGTTTGCATATATGGCGATATGGGTATTTAAATTGTGTGAAATTTTCCCCTGATTACAAATACGAACAGTTTTTTTTCAATCGAAAAATTTTTTTGCGCGTTAGTGCCAAAAGTGTACCAGTTTCAGTAAGCTAATGTTTTGTTAAGGATGAAGCTAGGTTGGGTTTTGACAGGTTAGGTAAGTTACCCTAACATAATCTAACCAAGCCTAACATAACTTAACCAAACCTAACCTATCAATACCTAACCTAGCCCTAACAAACAGTAACCATATTGAAAACGGCACATCTGGTACTACGTGCTTCATAATGATTCAATTGTAAAACCTTACTTTATGCATGATCAGGGAAATGATCCGTACAGTTTGAACTCTCACATTACTATATTTAAGAAAAGAAATATTTTCTAATTTTCCTCATTTTGTAATTCTTTAGGGTTTTCCACTGAAAAATCATATTCTTGTTTCTTAGTTATGTATCTACTATGAAAACAAAATTTAGCCGAACAATCAAAAAGGGCTCTGTTCTATATAAAATACTGCTACCTTTACATATGCAAACACAAAGTTTGTAACCCATGGCCTCACAATTTGCTCCTGAGCAGTTAGACTGAAGCAGTTCTCTACTGGTGCTATCTAC
The DNA here is from genome assembly GCA_035578905.1 of Stictocephala bisonia. Lineage (NCBI taxonomy): Eukaryota > Metazoa > Arthropoda > Insecta > Hemiptera > Membracidae > Stictocephala > Stictocephala bisonia. The sequence goes on along the minus strand of JAQJVL010000013.1, from coordinate 2,352,432 downwards.
AATACGATGTCTGCCAAAATTTGTGTGGAGTATACAAATCTCCATGCTCGAAACACTAAAGAAATCACAGATGGGCTAATTTGACTAATTCTTAAACATTAGTCATGCCACACTTTCGACAGTGTTTAAACCTCAATAATACCAAATAGACTAAAATATAAGTCGCCTTTAGTGTGATAGTTTTGGAGGCTTGCCTCTTTTATAAGTTTCCTGATAACTGATTTTGTTAGAATATACAGCAGTAAAATCTTATTAGTTTGTGATCAGCAACATCCACCATAGGCTCACTGATAGCTACTTTCCGAATGGGGCTCATATCAAAATCATAGACATTATCCCACCAGTTGGGGACCCCTTGGTCAAAAAATAAAATAAAAATAATATTTTTTTTATTTTTTATTTTGATAGCTCGGAATATTACCTTTACGTAGATATATCATACATAATCGTAGTATAATCGGAAAGTGTAGAAAATATTATTTAAAAGTTACACTGCACTGCCGTTTTAGCCAAACTTTGCTCTTCCTTACGTTCAAGTTTGGGAGTACGCTTATTATAGTACTACGTTTCGAATTGAAGCGGTATTTTTGAGTGTTGTGTTGGCTACATTGATTACAGTCTGCTTTCAACTACTTTTGACAGCTGTGTATGTTTTTACAGTCTGTATTTCAGTTTTGTTGATGTTGTTATGTTTATAAGTGAAAGTGAATTATCAAAGTGTTTTGGTGAAGTTTAGTTATTGATTTAGCTGTAAAAAATGCATAGAGTGAAGAGACTTACGAAGAAACGTAGTTTCCATGGTTATAGGTATACTATAAAAGCTTCAGTTACTCCGGATGTTGAATCAACTTCAGATAATACGCCTAACCTCGATTGTGAATCTAGGCCTAGGCCTACAACTAGTTCAGCAAAACCTTCTGCTTCAAAATGTAAAGTAAGCCCGTCTATCATGTTTTATAAGGAGGATAATGACTTTGAATACAATATTGTTGATTTTGTAAAACTATAAGAATCATAAAAAGTGTGGCTGTGTGCAATAATTGCCACAGTAGTTTGACAATAGCCAAGCGAAATTTAGCTGGTTTGGCTTGCCAAATAGCCATAAAATGTGTGTCTTGTGACAACAAATCTGTCACTAAAAACTGTGAAGAAATTTACTCTGATGATGAGTCTCCAAAGTTATATGATCTCAACCTCAGGTTAGTTTACGGATTTCGTACCATAGGGAAAGGAAAAGCTGCGGCTGAGAAGCTTTGTGGGATTATGAACCTTAGCCCTCCAGTAAACCTTTACCTACGAGCAGTTTTTAGCCTCTAAATCTGAGTCTGTTGCCAAAACATCTATGAAAAATGCTGAGGATGCTGTTATTGCAAACAACATGTGCAGAGATTTATCTATTGCTGTAGATGGGTCTTGGCAGAAGCGAGGCCACACTTCCCTCAACGGGATTGTATCAGCCACTTCTCTCAGCACTGGTAAAGTATTAGATATAGAAATACTTTCAAAATTCTGTAAATGTAAATCAAAACTACAGGGCTTACATAATGAATCTTGCCAGGCTAACTTCTCTGGGTCAAGTGGAGCCATGGAAGTGGCTGGGGTGGTAAAAATATTTCAACGTTCCGAGCTAACAAACAATGTCCGTTACCTAGAATACCTTGGGGATGGGGATACAAAAGCTTTTATGGAAGTAAATGCAAGTAAACCTTATGGCCTAAATGTGGAAATTAAAAAAGTTGAGTGTATCGGCCATATACAAAAGCGGATGGGTACCCGGTTACGATCACTAAAGAGCAAAACTAAAAAACTTCCTGATGGGACTCCGCTCGGTGGAAAAAACCGACTTACTGATGCAGCAATCCTAAAATTACAAACATTCTACGGTCTTGCAATCAGAAGAAACACTAAAAGTGTAAAAGATATGAAACAAGGAATATGGGCAGAGTACTTCCACGTTTTATCAAGCAACGAAAAACCACAACATGCCCTGTGTCCGAACGATGAAATGACTTGGTGTAAGTATAACTTATCTAAACTTTAAAACACAACATATGACCATCAAGCTCACTTCCATTTACCAGAAAATGTGATGACTTTTATAAAGCAAATTTTCCAAGACTTGGCCAAACCAGAGCTGCTAGAAAAATGTATTCATGGAAAAACTCAAAACGTAAACGAATCCCTAAATAACGTTATTTGGACCTTCGTTCCAAAAAAAGTTTTTGTTACGCTTCCTACCTTAAAATTTGGTGTTTATGAAGCAGAGACCACTTTCAATGATGGCCACATAGGCAAAGTGCTGTTATTCCAAGAAATGGGATTGAGGCCTGGCTCTCACCTCAAAAGGTCAATGAAGTCGCTTGACAAAAGACGTGTCAGGGAAGCAGACAAAGCGCAACAAGTAATGGAAAGAAAAATCAGGAAACACCAGCATCTACTAAAAAGAAGGTTAGAAGACCAGTATGAAGAGGAGGAAGGGGAGGACCCATCTTATGGAGCTGGAATGTACTAAAAGGTAATAAAAAAACATTTTAACCCTATTTTTTTAAGTTTTTCATCGTTTTCCGAAAGTTGCGGTTTTTTAGACTTAAATGTTTTTATCTCTGGTTCTATAAGGGTTACAGCTTTGAAATTTTTTGGGCTTATTCTCCTAATGGCACTACAGAAATGGAACTAAAATAATTAAAATATCTTAAAATTTAAACTGTTAAAAAAATATTTTCACGAAAAATTATTCATTTTTTAAGATCTCAAAAAGAAAAACAAAACAAAAATACTTCGGCTTTTGATACAACAATGATTTTAGTTCCATTTGTGAAGGAAATGACAAGCTTTAGTTTAAAAAAAAATCAAGTTGATACCTCACATGGTTATTGAGAAACATGCACTTTTGTTAACATGGCAAAGTATAGGACAAAGGGGTCCCCTGCCAATCTGTCTATAGTTAGTACTTGTGAACCCAGCCAGTGAAGTGATTCTTAATTATTTTATATTTATTTACTTAGCAGTTAATAAAAATGAAAAAAAGTAAACGATGATAATTGTTTGTCCATACATTGTTCACCATGACAATAAAGCTTCGATTTCTCTCTTTTTATGACACTATAAATAGGCCTACTATATGTTCAATGGTAGATGGGTTGTTGTGAAAAGACTTCTAGTTTACTTTTTTATTTCCATGGCACGTATGTTGTATTACGCTTGTTGCATACCATTGTAATTGGATTTCACTGCATGAGACTTATTATTACACTATACAGGATGATTTAAAACTGTGTAGCTAGACTTTGGGATCATGTTATAGAGATGAAAACAAACAAAACATTTTCTATAACAGTATGGTATATCTCTCTTCGTTATCAGTTTGTCTGTATGTTTGTGTATTTTATAACAAAATTAATAACTCAGGAACCGTAAATGATACAGGTTTCAAATTTTGCTTACTTACTAAGGTTGATAAAACCTCATTGTACACTGGTTTTTAATGGTTTTTGTTTAACCGTTGAAAATGCAGTACATTTTAAAAATTAAAAATTCATAAACAATAAAACCAAAAAATAAAATACAAATTGTAAAGAAAAAATCTTTTAGCTTATTTAATGCAAAAAAAAAAAAAAAAAAAAATGATACCACATTTGATAAATTTGATTGTCTTATAGCCCAGATATGGTCCAAAAACCTATTTAGTGTACTCAACATCAAAAGGAATTCCTACAACTGATAAAGCATTTCAGTCATGTCAATTCACAGTTCAGCAACTTACATAAGCAGTAGCCGTAATCATTGTGTAACCATTTATCGATCATTTAGTTTTAATCAAGAAGATATACATGTTGGAGCAATTAACTGATATTCCTTTACAAACGTAATGCAGAACAAAACCAACCAATAACTCACATATGCTCTTGTACATAATGTGGAAAGGGAAACAAATTGCAATGTCTAACATTAATCAAATATTTAACTACTATTATATTTACAACAAGTGCTCGAAATTACGGCAATTAATTTCAATACAAAGCCTCAAACGTCTCAGGAATTACCACCTACCTTGTTCTTTCCAATATTCCATCTTTTTCCTGAATGTTAGCTGCGGCTGCAACAATCCTTACAGTTAATTCAATGGTATTTTTCACAAGTGTAAAATAAACTAGGTCTTTCAAGTAAGAAGATTTATGGGCGTAATGTTAGGAGACCTTGGAGGCCATAATACATGTCCACTACTTGCAATTGTCTTTTCTTCAAACAATGTCCTCTACTGTTCTTGCACCTCATGTGAAAAATGTGCTGGCATGCCATCATTTTAGTACCACAGCCTTTCCCTTGTTTGTAATGGGACCATATCTCGGGAATAGATCATCCAACAAATCGGGCAAAATATCTCTAAAACATACTGCATAGACGTGACCATTAAGATGTTGAGGAAAAATATACGGGCCAACGATTTTGTCACCGACAATTCCAGCCCAAACATTAGTACTGAAGCGATGCTGCTTATTTCGAGGGTGAAGTTCTATTGTGATTTTTCCTGGGCCCTTACATGACTGTTAATTGAATTAAACATTCCCTCTTGAGTAAAGGTAGCTTTGTCTGTAAACAGAACTGTATTTATAAAATCAAGATGATGGTTAACTTTGCCCAGAAACCAATGTGCAAAGTGGAGACGTCGGGGATAGTCATTAGGAAGAAGCGCTTGGACCTTTTGAAGTCGAAATGGCTAAAGTTGATTTTCATAAACACCATTCCACACAGCTGTCTGACTAGTACTCATCTAACATGCAATAGCATGTGTGTTTGTAGAAGGGTTATCTTCAAATCTTTTCAACACTTCTTCCTCAATATTAGGAGTACAAACAGTTCTTTGTCGCCCTGCATCACTCATATTAATACTAATCTTACCTACTAAGCTTACCAGTTTCCCTTAATCGACGATGTACAGCTTCAAATGTGTGTCGATTTGGGCATTGGGATTAGGATACAATTTCTGATAAGTCCTTACAGCTTCTCTAACATTACCTCTGGCGGCTCCATATGTAAAGTGAATATCAGTTAACTGCTCCAACGTGTACATATTCTTGATTAAAACTAAATTATCGATAAATGGTTACACAATGATTACGGCTACTGCTCATGTAAGTTGCTGAACTGTGAATTGACAGGACTGGAATGCTTATCAGTAGTTGTAGGAATTCCTTTTGACCTTGAGTACACTAAACAGATCTTTGGACCATATCTGGGCTATAAGACAACCGAATTTATCAAATGTGGTATTTTTTTTTTGCCATTAAATAAGCTAAAAAAATGTTCTTTACAATTTTTATTTTATTTTTTGGTTTTTTGTTTCTGAATTTTTAATTTTTAAAATGTACTCCATTTTCGAATTGTTAAACAAAAACCATTAAAACAAGAAGTGTACAATGAGGTTTTATCAACCTTATTAAGTAAGAAAAATTTTAAACCTGTACCATTTACGGTTCCTGAGTTATTATTTTTTTATACTTTCTCAAACATACAGACAAACTGATAACGAAGCGAGATACATCATACAGTTTTAAGATTTCTTTGTTTGTTTTCATATCTAGAACATGTTCCCAAAGTTTGGCTATACAATTTTAAATCAATAAATCACTGGGTGTGTCATACAGTGGTTACTGCTTAATAAATAACGAACCATAGCAAATAACATCAATGAACTTTGCACAGTGTCATTTGGCTATGTAAACTATTTTTTCTTGCTAATACCATAACATGCCTACCACGGGGGTCGACTAACAGAGGAAGTCATACTAATCTTAAATGTAAGCATGGGCCTAGTGATACCCTATTTCCATCATTTTAAAGAGCTATATAGTTGAATGCTGCAATCTACGTCTCAATAAAACGGTCCAGTATGAAATTTATGGGCGGAGTTAAAGTGTTACTAGCACGAGACTTTCGTCAAACACTACCGGTCATTTCAAGAGGAACTCGTGCAAACGAGGTAAAGGCTTGCATAAAATCATGTTATTTATGGCCAACTCTACAAACACTTTCTTTAGGTAGGAATATGAGAGTTCATTTCAAGCGGATTCCTCTGTTGTACACTTTTCTCATATTCTAGTAGAAATTTGAGATGGTAAATACTCAGAGTCAGGAGTCAAAGTAACAATCCCTCCAGAATTAGGTATGGTTGTGACCAGCCAGGAAGAACTAATTTAAAAAGTTTACTATGACATTGCTGACATTAAAAATAAATCCTAAGACTAGTTGTGTGAACGTGACATTTTATCGCCAAAGCATGATAAAGCTACTCAGATTAACGATATTTTATTACACTCATTTGCAGAAGAAGACTTACTTTACAAGTCAATTGATAAGACCATAAAAGAAGATGAATCGGTAAAATATCCAACTGAATTCGACACCCTAAACCCAACTGGATTTGCACCACATATACTTCATCTAAGGGTTGACACTCCAGTCATGATGCTCAGAATCCTCTGCACACCAAAAATGTGCAACGGCACCAGTCAAGTTACAGCACCTCGTGAAAACTTAATAGAGGCCAGAATAATTATTGGCAGTGCTCGAGGAGAGACAGTGGTGATCTCTCGCATACCTCTCATTCAAAGTACTAGACTTCAATTTCTCATCAAAGTGTGTTTCGCAATAACATTAAACAAATAAAGGACATTTATTAAACAGTAGGATTTGATCTGAGGAAGACTGTTTCTCGCATGGTCAGCTTTATGTAACTTGCTCGAGAGTGAGTTCCCCGAAAGGATTAGTACTTGTACCACAAAATAAAACAAAAACATTGTATATAAGGAAGTTCTATTGTAGTTTAACTCTCTAAAATGGAAAATGTACATAACTTATTTTAAAAATCAAACTACTTTTAATATAATTGAAATAAAATAACTGATTGTTTATTCTTGTAAAATGTTATTATTATTTATGCGAGTAAGGTCACGACGGAAACGCTATTTAAGTATAAAAACGATTTAGGCAACCTCATAATTAGCTACGATTCCACCTTTTAATATGTATATTATGAAATGAATCAAAACAAGAGTGTTGTATAGTATATATTACTTATTTCATTTGTAGAGTGACTAAACACACAGATATCGTGCTAAGATTAGTTTATACTAATATTAGGCATAAGTGTATAATATAAGTAGCTACGCAAATACTGCTTTGGTGGCTCTTTTTTAAATCCATTTTGCGTATTAAAAACAAATATATATTATGCAGTTGTATAAATGTGTTTCTAAATCAGGATGTTTTTATTTGATAAGTTCAAAACCACATAAAATATTATTAACAAAGAAACTCCTTTAACATTTTTAACAAGTGCTTTATTTACAGCGTTATGCTTACTACGCTGTTTGTTCTGCAAATCACGTCTGTGGTATTAAAATTACATTCTTAACTTGATATAAATTTGAAAGAATGTATACTTAAGTAAGTAAACAGCTTATAAAGTAAATATATAAATAGATTCATAATGTAGTAATAAATTTGGAATTGTGTACAGTCTAATTTAGGAATATTTTATTTTTGAATATTTGAATTATTTATTTTGTGTGTAATATGTAGCCTATTGAACTAAGAGTACCTTATATCACTTATATAGTTTGTTTTGTAGTTTGTTGCTTATTGTTGTAGTTTGTTTTTTAAAGTTTGTTTTGAGTAACTTATATCAGATTTTTAGTTATTTTACAAACGAAATAAATAATACATGCTACACATAACTCTTGTTTTGATTAATGTCCGTGTAGAAATTAAAGGGTAGGGTGATACCTAAAAATGAGCTTACGCAGGTTTTTTTATAGCTAATACCATCGTGTTTATATAGTATAATTATTTTTTTTCTTAATGTTCAGGAATACTAATTAAAAATTCCGAGCAGCACAAAAAAATTAACCCGTGCAGTAGTAACGGCAATAGGTGACTAGAACAGCTGCGCGAGGAGGTGAATGATCGAAGGACGGCCCAGGCCGGTCCCAGGTAGCCAGGGGTCCATTGGCTAAGTTAAGAAATACAGAGAATAATAATTGGTTGCTCCTCTGGGTGGTGTTTTGATCCGTGAAGAAGAAGCGAGACTGCGGAAAGGGAGGGAAGGCAGCAGTGGATGGGGAATTTCGGGGTAAACAACCGGTAAACATGCCGGTCACTCGGAAGAAATATATTACCCAAAAAAGACAGATATATTTGCTTTAGGGAAGTAATGTGGGTACATCATGACTCTTATTACAGTTGCAAGATTTCTGAAACTGATCCTGATTACTTCCATTGTAATTTATTTACTAATTTCATTATTGACTAAGTATAATACAGCTTTGTCCATCAATGGCTATGAAACGCTAAATGGCTATGAAAATACAAATTAATAATTTATATTTTAATTTAATTGTTACATTTAATAATAATGTTCAATGCCCCTATAAGTTTTATTTTTCATACTACGTACGCTGCATTACAAGTAAATGTAGAAAGTAAGCAGTAAGTATTTTTTAATAAATCTATATAAAATGGGTGTAACGTTTAGGTAAACGTTTAGGTATTTATATAATCAATAAAATATATAAGTACAATAAAGGACCAATTTAAGTATAAAAAAAGTAAATGGACCAATTTAAATGTCAATAAAAGTGAATTCTGCTAACCTATGTTATGACATTTTGACCTTCATTGAATTCAATTCGTTGTAATATTGTTGTTACAATAATACCTAATGTATGGCTTAAAGCCATATTTTTATGTTATAATTTGACTCCTTGTTAGGCCAAATATAACTAATTAATTTTTATAATTGTGTGTATTCAAAGAAAAGGTAATAAACGTGTAGTTTTTCTGTTACTTTAAAATCGATTTTAATATATTTATTGTCACTTCCTTGGTGTTGGGGCAGCAGTTTTACCCGCAGTTTTACGTTTCAAGTTAATGGCTGTTTAATTGTTATATACCCATCTTTACCACTAAGTAAATCATTTTTGGTTTGGATAAACTCCCCAAGTAAACGTAAACATCCGGTCAATCACCCGAAAATTTCTTTTGTCCCTCCTTGTCCCTCACTCTCACTTTCACCTTTTCCTTCACGGATCAAAACGCCCCCTGAGCAGAAAAGGGATTAGTAGGAATATTCATGATGGTTTGTACCCACGGATCAAACTTCCGCCTCCCATATTTAACCTAATAAGTACGTCGACATTCTACAAAAAAAAGAGCAAGGACGTAAATAATACAAACAGAAATTGGGAAAAATAAACTTAAAAATATAATTCTTACTAAAAAATATTCAGCAACATTATGATATAAATAGTTTTTTAATTAGCATAATACGTGTTGGTACATATACAGTACAAGTAAACGTCACAAAACACAAATTCACTACAATATAAGCACAAAATGCACAAATATACTACAATACAAGCACAAAATGCACAAATATTATGGTGATCGATTTCGGTGAACCACGCTCACCTTCCTCAGACCAGAGGGATTCACAAAAGAATTCTTCAAAAATTCTTCAAGAATTCACAAAAGAATTCTTTTGTGAATCCCTCTGGTCTGAGGAAGGTGAGCGTGGTTCACCGAAATCGATCACCATAATATTTGTGCATTTTGTGCTTTTATTGTAGTATATTTGTGCATTTTGTGCTTATATTGTAGTGAATTTGTGTTGTGTGACGTTTACTTGTACTGTATTATGATATAAACAATAACTATTGCTATGGGTGCATTAAATAACATTCAAGCAAGAACTAAACAAGTCAATCCTCAGGAAGAAAAAGGTGTTTGGACATTTGCCATCATTACGTGAAAAATACTAATGATGACGTTTTGATTTGGCAAAACCCAATTATTTGTCAAGTGCTAAACACTAAATTACATCTACACAAACATATTATAAAACTACGTTCTTAAAGTAATAAACTTATCTACATTATTAACACAAATTTGTGTTGATAGGAATATGTAAGAAGTTAAGTAGGTCTACTCACTTATGATAGCTTACTTTTGATTAGTGTACAAAGTTTAAGTCAATAAAATATATGGAGTGAACATATGTTGGTTAGGATGTTGAAAAAGATTTTCACTAAACATATACATAAAACATCGATTTCCAACAGAAATGTAAGGCATACATATTAAATTGTAAATGTGTGTTTATTTGTGGAAATGTTTCATCACACTAACATAAGATTTATTAATTTTATATTAAGACCAATATGTTATGTTGTTCAATCAGGCCTGCAATATATTGTTTTTTGTTCTTTTTATAAATGTACTTTATTTATTTTATTTTAATTTATAACGCAACAATACAGCACAAAAGCCAATTACAAAGTAGCATTTAAACTAAGCACATTGTGCATGCAATAAATAATAATAATTAATAATATGATATATTGAGCCCAAGCAGCCAGCTATCAGTTCGTAAGTTCACTTCTACATTTAACTAACTGTTAAAAATATAATCATAACTTTGTGACTTGGTATTTAAAAACTAATTATAAGCTAGTAGTAATTTACGTTGAAAAAGACGTATATTAAAATAGTACAGTAATAATTTACCATACTATTTTATATTATTATTTTTTGTCAATAGGGAGTTAAGAAAAGATAGTCATGTTTTAACCCGTTATTACATTGACTGCAATTACTTAGTTAAATTAGTACATTTCCCCTCCAAACAGGCTTTGCCTTGGAGGTTTAATTTTCCAAAACCTAGCTTTTATATTACACGAAATAAAAAACACTTTATTTTCTTTAAAGACAGTTAACAAAGCAGGAATAATATAGTATAGAACTGGTCAGCCTGAGCAAATACATCGTGAATTTTAATATTCACTTTTGTACTTTTTCTATGTTTTCATTGGATTTTTAGTTTTGAATATTATATTATACTTATTGTATTTTTGTAATTATTTGTTTTTGGAAAATAAAGATTATTATTATTATTGTAGTTAGGAAGCCAAAGGAAGCATTCTAGTCTCACAAATACACCACAAGTGAAAATTCCCCGATAGGTTATTAGTGCCACTCGTTGGGTAGTTATTACTACTAAATGCTTAGTATAAAAGTATAACAAGAGCATCATCACTAGTAGTCTAATTTTATCATTGTGCTATACTAAAATACGTCAACGTATGTAAAAATTTCATAAAAAAATTTTGTTGTTCATCAAGTTATTGGTAAACATATGTGCGATTAATTGCAGCATACAACTAACGAAAAGTACATACAAAAAGTTTGCTCCTAACGTACTTTGACTCTGGAGTGATTCAATTCCTGGAGTGTTCCCTGAATCGGGTCATCAACTGCATAACAACTAGGTACAGTTCCGCACTTCATAATTCAACGTCTGCTGGTCACTTTAATTTTTTTTGTGCTAAAAGTATTACAGTGATATCAACTACTTTTGTTTACTTTTCATTAACTTAAATATTGAATTTTACCTTAGTCTAATCAATTCACCATTGCTTACTCTATTTTAAAGTTTACAACGTGTTCTTTTTATTCCTTATTTTAATTATATTAGGGTAAACAATAATTAAAGTAACTAAGTGTGCATTGAATTAGTTATGATTAGGACAAGTGTAAGATATTAGATAAATATACTATAGGTGAAATTTACTGTTTTTCATAGTATATTGTAAAATTGGTAGTTTACATATTGTCAATAACATATGCTTCATATTTAATTACTTTATGATCTTTATTCGTTATTGTCAATCTGAGTATCTAATTTATTTAACAATTATGTGGTTTATTTGTGAGCCCAGTTATATGGGTGTTAGTGGACTCTCTTTAAATAAATACCAGACAACCATAATCTAAAATGTCTAGATTTCTGTCTGCTGGTCAGTATGTGTTTTTTTAGAAATATTTTTATAACTCAAGATGTATGTGAGTTATAAACTTCAAATTTGGGCTTCTTGTGTTTCATAGTAGACAAAATGAATCTTTAAAATGTCTGTTCTGTAACTTAACTCATTTCAAGATGGCGTCCATTAAAAGTTTTGAGTTAAAAAATATTTGTAAAAAACACATAAAGATCGGCAGACAGAAATGTAGACATTTTAGACATATGTTTGTAAGGTGTTTTTTGTTTGCCTTGATCCAAGGAACATACCTACAATTTATTTAAAGAGAGTTCACTAACACCCTGTATAATATTCCCAATCAAAATTAGTTTTTGTGTACCAAATGTAAAAAATTTATAGTTTAATAAAATCTGTTATAAACACTGTTCTGGTGTGATATATTCTCTTACTCAGTTTCTTTTTAGCTGTAACGTATCGTAACATTTCAATTTGAACATGTCGTAGATTTTCAATTAAAATTTGTTGTAATATCTTATATTGAACATTATGCAGATTTTCAGTTGAAACGTATCGTAATATTTTAATATGACATGTCAGAGATTTTTAAGGTGTAATATTTGGTTGATTGGTAACAGAGTGACGATCGAATACTATGAGATAAAAATGCTTACCAACCAATGATGCATTAGAATACATTTTATACATGAAATATATTATCAAGTTATTAAGTGATCTAAGAAAAGAATATCAATGTAAAATGGATCGTTAGCCTGTTTGAATTTGTAAATTGATTCATAAAAATACTTCTTAGCCATCCTACGAAGGCATTTTTACATTGAATGTTGAAATTTCCCGAGTTAATCATTTAATATACGTATGTTAAAATAGATATCCGGGGCAAATAGCTGACCTCAGTGCAGATTTCAGAACTCTTGACGATAGAAAGGTCAATTGTGTATGCATTAATTAAACGCAATATTTCAGTTTTATAGTAAAAACATGTTATCCATTCTTCGCTAGAAAATTTGTAATGCAGGGATTTGACTACTCTTAGCAGACAAATATGAGAATTTTACACACTTAGGGATAAGATTTTCTTTACTATTAGTGGTTTAAAGTGGAAACCCACTAAATAATCACAAGCCCAATTTAACAATTGTTACAAACTTTATGACTCAATGTGGTAGTTTTTTGGCCCTTTAAAATTGTATAGTTACACTATTAGGAGCGATAAATATGTGTAAACCCATGGGGCCATTTGTTAGTAGCACAATTAGAAGCACTATGTGGGAATAATTGTTATTGTTTTATGAACAAACTTTGTTTAACTCTTAATGGGCCGATGTGACCATACGTTCACGAATAAGAAGCCAAATGAGAGAATTTATACTCTCTCATTCGTTGTACCGGGTCGTTTGACCGGTACGTTTCGTTACTTTCGCCGTGATCTGCTGGGCTGCCTGAGACCGCTCGTGCCCGGCGATTCGCTTACTTTGGTGGCTGTTGGCTCGGACTCTTTCGTTACTTGTTCCAGCTCTGGTCTGTCAGGTTGGCCATCATTTTAACTTGTTCTCAGCCTCGAGTAAAAACATGTCCGGCTAGAGACTCCTTAAACTCCAGGGTCCTTGGGTAGGACGTTTCAACCCTCAGCCTGTCGTCCGGACGGAGTTCCACCTTCTCTACTGCAAGCCTGGCCTGGGGACCATGTGATTGAGCGAGCTCTGCCCCTCACTGCCCTCTCTACTTCTCGGGGCTATATTCTTCATTCCTCAGATCAGTGCGTTCCATTTTGTTTCCCGGCGGCTGAGCTGGGGGTTTTGATGGTGTATTATTTAAAAAGAGAAAAAAAAGTGAAATATTAAAAAAAAGGAAGAAAAATATGTTGCGGAACTGTTAAATGAGGCCTAGGCCTAAGAACTGCCCAGATATATTTCAGGATTAGCCATGAAACATATATACATATTTATTTTTTTATATTTTTTTAATGTTGCAATTTATTGTTATTAGTCTTAAAGTAGTTTATTCATTTGTTATGTTCTTTAAATTGTATTGTAGTTAGGCACCATTGTTAAAGGTTTTTTTTTCTTTACTAATTTAAATCCGTAATTATTTTGTATGGCTAAGATTTTCTAATATACTGTTTAAATTAGGGTATTATTTATTTGTATGTTTAGGCCTAGTGATTTAGTTAGTGTTATTTATTTCGTGAATTGTATTATTGATGTCAGGGGATAATAGAACGGTACCGTGATATATATATATTTTTTAAATTGTTTAATTTTTAAACTTTCACCGAAAGGGGATTATTGTACTTTTACTTAACTTCCTATTCGGAGCCGTCCAGGGATTCCGGCTTACTCCCTGGCCTCGGTGGAATCATGGGATGTGGGCTAAATTGCCGGGTTATTTGGTGTTACCAAAATTTTTATAAATGTTTCACTTTTAATTTGGTCTTTAATTTCTTACGTTTTGGGTGTCTCAGGCTAGGCTGCAGATAGGCCATGTAGCTGTAATTGTTAATTTTGGTATTTGTGGCGTTCGTTGTTTTTGTAGCTTTTGTCATTATCTTGTTAACTTTAGTGTTTCTTGTTATTTATTTAAGTGCAATCGATATTGTGGCTTTCTGGCTGCCAGTTTTGCATTTTTGACTTAGAAATAAATTAGTTTGCTCAGCTGCCGAGTTTTAATTTGACCCTCCAACTGCCACCCGTGATCCCATCGCTTGACTTGTTTTGAGCCATCCCCCAGTTGGCACGCTTTCCAGTTTTGGTGGGGGGCTCACCGTCTACTATGAGAATTTGTCAATCCTCACGAGTTTAATATGACAAAGTGTTTGCCAATTAACCAATCAGGCATGTTGTTTCAAAATTAGGATCGTAAAGGTAGGATTTCAAAATATTAGCAATATAATATTGTAATTGTGAAACTTTCAAACACTCAATATAGCAATTTCTAAGTTAAGGTTCCCATGTTGGAATCTTTACACTATTATGAGTACAGTTATGGCAGTCATGTGAATTTTAAGGTCATAAACGTAGTGCTACAACAAAATTCAGATGGCATGAAAAATTCCCACACATAGGGAATTAACACATCAGTGATGAATCCCATATCAGGGAATTCTCATGATCGGGAAAAACACCATAAGCAGGGAATTTCCACATAGGGCCTCTAAGAGTGTATCAATTTCCATATTGGGCACTGAAATGGTGATTTAATTCCCACGTGGGGTCACTGACATTTGACAAATGATTTACACATGATTCACGAACCAGTATCGCACCATAATTAATTCACTTGTAATTCATAATTCAAATTCACATGTGATACACAGTTTAAATTCACGTAAAGTTAATTCACACATGATTCACCATTTAGAGTCATGCACAAATAATTCACGATTTTAATTTACACATGATAAACAAATTAAATTCACACAACATTCATGATTTTAAATCACATTGAAGTAATTGACAATTTCAATTCATTCAAAATTCATGATTTTAACTCACACTGCAATTCATTCAATTTTTAACGCCAATCTTACGTACCAACGACTACTATTGTTTCGAAATTCGAAAAAAAATTATTTTCAATAAAAATGGAAGCTTTATTGCTTCGTTTCATACAAGGCTTTAAAAGGAACGTCATGTTTAGATTCCAGTTCTCCCCTACAGCATACAGTTAATATTTATTATTCCCTTAGTTCAGTACTAACTAGGAGAAACATTAATTGTGATGGAATATGAACAGGAGAAAGTCAAGGCCACGTCGTACGTGATGTAATATAAACCTAAATAGTAAAACCATAGAAACAAATATATTATAATAAAGAAAGAAATGCATTGTAAATAAAAGACTTGGTGTTATCAACCCTCGCACACTAGATTTAGCACATGATTTGTAACGCAAGTTGGGCGTAGGATTGTGACTCTCGTAGAACGGAAATAATAATTCAGTTACAAAAACTGAATAAAGCTGTGGCAGGAGACAAGAAAGTTTCCACCGCATAAATTGAATTAATTTGGACATAAATAATTAAATAAATGTTCTGAGAAATTATCGGACAAACTTTTTATGTTATGGGGATGTTAGGAGATAAACATTCTTAATAGAGGAATATTTTTGTAGAACATTAAAATGAGATGTGTTACAATTCCCCTAAAGCTTTACGTGTTATCTAGTGATTTAATAACACTTTTCACTTAGTAGACATTACTACTAAGTAAGATGTAGAGTGATTAAAAAAAGTTAAACTTTCATTAAGGGAATTAAAATCTTATCCCATTTTCTGGGGTATGAAATCATGGACATAATTTTCATGCATAAAAAAATAAAAACATGAAATTACATCAATAAATGAACAAATCAGCTTGAAGATAGAGGATTCAGTTAAGGTTTAAAATAACAATAGTTTTGATTCACTAAAAAACTTTAAATTAATTCTTAATGATGTTGTTATATACATACTATGCTTTGCTACGGAATAAAAACGAAATTTAATAAAGTTCGCACACTTACTAAATGTTGTCTAGACAACAATTTACATATTCATAGCACATCCAAACCTCAACTACCTATCAAAATATAAAGTATCAATTTGCCCAAAATTAAGGGTAAATACGAAATAGGAATAACGTGAAAGTACTCCAAACTTCTCTTGCAGTTATCTATTCTTATAATGGTAATTACTGAAACAAAACATTCATGAGCCTTGTGAGTGGGTCCCTAAGGAAAATTCCAAAGATCTACATTTCTCTAGGTTTACGAGGCATTTTTATTTAAAGAGTGAGCTTTAATCTAACTAAGTGCCTATACTCCTTTCTGGCGAAAAGATAAGAAACTGCATAAAATCAAAATACTTTTACCATTACTTTTCCAAAAATTTATGAAGTTACTTACAGGAGATTAAAAACCTAAACAGGCCTGAACTTTCTGACACTTGTATTGATGAAACGTTCGAAGGAAAAGTCTGACAGAAAATGGTACTTTCTATTTTCCATTATAGACGAACAGGCCAAAAAAAATATGGCCACTAGCGTAACACGATAAAGAGCTGATAGTTAAGAGAAGGTTGTCTTTGGATGCTATATGAAACGTGATTAGTGCTACATTTTCTAACCAACGTGCAGGCAGTACTGTTGTGTTATGTTACTTTAGGTATATATAGGAACATTTCCCTTAACATTAGTTTAATTTTACTCATAAATGTATATATTGTACTAGACTTTAGAAACTGTAGTATTCACACAAACTTCACACAAAAACATGTTTCATACAAACACAGAAATATGCTATTTGTTGTATATAGCTTAAATTACCATGTTTATTGCCTTACATTTCATAAAACGTATTTCGATCATAAAATAAAATATAAAAAGAAATAACAACCACAGTCACTCTTACTGATTATTCAAAAGATAATATAAAAATAATTCTGAAGTTGAATTCATTATAATAAATACCATAAGATATATTATTTTGAAATAAATCAGTTCTTTCAGTTCTTCAAGTAGTTGTTTGTAGAACAAAATAAATAGCTGTCAATTGAGGTAAATTAACTATGAACAATGTAAAAATTACGAGCCATGTAACAGTTAGTTATAAAGACCATGTTCAATTAGTTTTTCATGTGTTTCATTTAAAATTTTGTTTCATCTCTTACATTTGTCATTATGTATTATCCCAAATTTGTCTACATATATTACAAACTGGCTGGAATATCAGCACGGCCTGCCCATTTTATCACAGCCATGATGTATTTATGAACTATTGAAGAAATCCCTATGTAACAATTGTGACATAAAAAAAAAAAAAAAAAAAAAAAAAAAAAAAAAAAAAAACTACAGTAAGAGACACAAATAGCTTTTGTAAAGGATTTCTGGTAGAGACAACTCAGTAAATCATTATCAGTTTATTCATATTCGAAATTCCGAATCGATGTCACTAATGTCATCCTGTAAGTTCAAATTCACCAATTGATGAGTTTCTAACTAACCGATGTCAGTTTAAACAAACAACTTAACTCTAATGGAAACAATGCCGAAAAAAATCTGCCAAATGCTGCTTTCTTGGAAAATATATAGTAATATCCCTGACTAATATTATGCCAGTGATAGTAAAGACTCACCTGAATTAGATTAGCCAGGGCCTTGACTGGAGGGTTCCGACATCGAGCGTGGCTGTCCGTCTGAGCGATAGGTGACCGGCTGCGCGATCCCGTTCTTGCATGCACCGTTCCTGCCCGGTCACTGGTGGTGGTTCACAAGTCCCTTTAAGCCGTTAGTCTAGGTTAAGGGGGCAATTTACTCAAAATATGATATTCCTTAATAATGACTACAAAATATTTATTTATTTTTTGACTGCACCTAAATAGGACTTATTAAAATAAAATTCAGTAAAATATTGAAAATCCCCTGACCTCCCCCCCATTTACGCTCTAATAAACGTACATTTTTAGAAACAGTCCAGCTTATTTATACTTTATGTAATCTTAACAAACTTGTTGTCAAGTAGGCCTCTTATATACATCTAAAAGTGGAGTATGAATTTAAAAATATTCCATAAATAAGAATAAAAAAGTATTTCTTGTTTTTGAAATTGTTGTCAGTAGTCTTGAAAAAGAGATTTGTTTTTGTATCGTGCTATTTTAAATATATTACATTTTCCATACTACACTGTAGAGTATACATTTCTAAAACTATACTAGAAAATCAGTCAGTTATCTTCATAAACAATAAAGGTATAGTGTTTCTACAAACTCAAAACACTACAAATGTAATGTTTCGGGAAAATGCGACAAACCAAACGTACGTCACACATTATGTATTTTAAGAAAAATAAGTTACTATGTTATTGGCAACTATTATTTACAACTCAGAACTCTCCTGGTCTATAGGTTAGCCCTTTATTTTCAATTTTGTTCTCTTCAAGCATCATTTTCCTAACTTCTTAGCCCTAAATTCGCCTGGTAAAATAAGACGAACTTTAACTTTTAACTTTTTACATTTATAATGTATTTTCAGGGGCTTGTTAACCTCACATATTGTCAATTTCAAAAAAAGATCGTAATAAAACATATTTTGCTGCTTATATACTCTAAATTAGTTACGTTTGTATTTTTTTTTTTAATGTTTATGAAACACGTCTGATTCTCTAATTTATCTATAAGTGTGAATGGTTCTGATGTTAAGTAATTTTAAACTTGATATTAAGTTTAAATATTTGTTATTCTGCTAATATCTAAGCGGACCAAATATTGTATTATTATATTTAAGGATTTACGTTTCCTATCTTCCATCATATTGATAAAACATTATGATAATTACTGTGTAGGCCTATTCGTAATCGTCCATGGAAATTAAGAGATTAAAAGAACAGAAGTAAAAACACGTCAATACAGAATTGATATAAAATATTTTTTATTATAAAGAAATTAAATTTCAAATCCCCTACGAATTTAGTATGTAATACTAATGTAGTAATTATAATCATATTGTTTTCAACCATTCAATTAATTGATGTAATGTAACACAATTTTGCTTTATAATTTATAATTGATATATGAGTAAATGAATAACACATTAGGGTAATCAATAATGGATTTCCAATGCACATTCATAACACTTTTGTTGAACTGGTCAGGTTAGTTGTTTGAACCAAACTGTTGTTACGATGCACTGTATATGAGGTTATCAATTAATTACATGATTCAATATAAACATTTCTTGACTTTCATCACATTTATCGATATTGATACACTTTAATTGGTCAATCACTACATGCTGTATTTATTAATATATTATATGAATTCTAATCTTATTAATAAGTGAGATAAATATAAAACATTTCATACATATGAGTATATACGGGGTTAGGCAAAAGTATGGAATGTATTTATTAGTTTCTCAAGTGACAGATACCAATGTGTGCAGGCTGCGAGTACTCTGTCAGGAAATATCAAAATGACCTATGGTGTCCCTATTGGTCCGTTCCTTTTCCTCATCTACGTCAACAGGTTGAACTCATCGATCCAGAATGGAATGGTGATTCATATGCTGACGACACGACTCTCTGTATCAGATCGAAAACCATCAATGACCTTGAATTCCAAGCATTTATGGAAGTAAACTCATGCATTGAGTATTTTCCAAATATTAACTTGAAAACTAATTTTTTAAGTCAAATTTGATCAGATTTTGCCTCCGACAACAGGACCAAGACTGTAATGGCTGTTGTACATACATCAACTGTTGTAATGGCTGGTGATACTCCTCTGGAAGAGACAGAATCTGCCAAGGTCCTTGGGATGTATCTTGATCGAGGTCTGACCTGGGACCACCACATTGATTATATCTGCTCTAAGGTAGCTTCCAGAGTATATGCTCTGCGTAAGCTTGCAACATTTTGTTCTTTGGGAGTTTTGAAAACTGCCTATTTGGACTTATATACCCGCATTTGTCGTATGGTCTGCGACTGTAGGGCAGCTGCCCAAAAAACAAATTCGAAAGAGTGTTTAGAATGCAAAAGAAAGCTGTCAGAATTCTTTAAAAATTAAATTCACGAGAGTCGTGGAAAAATGCCTTCAGAGAGCTTGAATTGTTGACCCTTCCCTGCCTTTATATTCTCGAAGTCACCTTGTAATGTCATTTCAAGTGTGATTTGGTTCAGGGTAGAGACGTACACCAGTGCGAAATTAGGGGCAGGGATAACTATCGAGCAGGGCGACACAAAATAATGGCATATGAACACCTGCCATCACAAGCTGGAATCAAGTTAATAAACTTCCTGAAGGCATTAAACAGATAAATAACCTGATAAACAGATAAAAACATTTAAAACTCGACTAAGAAATCTACTGGTGTTGAGGGCATTGTACTCGGTTGATGAGTTTATGTCGTGTCGCTGGGATGTAGATTAACAAAACCAATACTTAATTCCTCTGCTAATATCGAAACCACAAGTTTTACATGCTTAACAAAATATGTAATATCCTAATATTAAATTTATTATTAATTATTGTTCAAGTGACTAGTTTATATAAAGAGTATTCTTGACGATTGTTATGCAATTATTGTTAATTGTTCACTACAATAAAGATTTGAATTGAAGTTTCTTAAAATTGATTAAATAGTTTTAAAACTTTGTAGTTATGTACATGTCACTATACCAAGAATTTAGACATATTTTACTCGTTTTCGCATAGTTAGGGGATAGCCCTTGGAAGAAGACTTACACATTTTAGGAGTAAGCATACATTGAGTCATACCTCATTTAAAATGTCTTTAATTGTGCAATGCCAAATTGCAAATTTGAGGTCAAAAGGATAACCCAGTCAGAAAATGCAGCCTCTCAAAGGATTTGATGCCATATACCAATAGATTTATATTGTTCATTTTATATATTCATATTTTTTCAAACTGCTCCCATCAATCTACATTTTCAGGACATTGCTGTTTTCGTACTTTACTGTTGTATATTTTTCATTGTCCTATTTGATAAAGTAAAAACCCAGCAAATACGTTGTTTGAAACGATTATCTCAATAGATAGGAAAGAGTCACTTGACCAGGAAGTGCAGGACACATCAGTCGCCGCCGGCCCGACCTAAGATGTGTGCACGCTCCGCGACCGTATATTGGTGTATGTGTTATTATATTAATCTTTTAATCAAATTGTGTTACGTGTCTTAATTTTAATTTGACAACGAATCCCAACAGAGGATATACCTGATGATGTGGTAGGTCACCACGAAACCAGTTGTACAACATACATCAAAACAGAGGATATACCTGATAATGGTCGCCACGAAACCAGTTGTACAACATACATCAAAACAGAGGATATACCTGATGTTGTGGTAGGTCACCATGAAACCAGTTGTACAACATACATCAAAACAGGGGATATACCTGATGATGTGGTAGGTCGCCACGAAACCAGTTGTACAACATACATCAAAACCGATATTAAAAAGGTAAACACGTTATCAATATATGTTATTTTCGTGTTCAAGGGTGCACAACTGGTAAGACAGATTTTAGTTTTAAAAAGTGTTGACCTACTAAAATAAAGTAAACCTGGAAACTTGATTCTCACAACTAAAAATAATGTTGGAAATGGAAAAAAAATTCTAAAAGTAAAAACTTTGTCATCACGAGCATTCTACAAAAAGATAAAGAAGATGTTCATTAAATAGTTATTAACCTTCTGCATTCATTGGATTTAGAAATAAAAAAAAGAAGAAATCACAGCACACAGACTTCCTTCTAATAATGGCCTGGCTCCTATTATTGTTCAATGCATAGCAAGAGAAACGAGAGATTCCATTGTTCGCAGGGCAAGGAAAATAAAACCTAAAGTTTCAATGTTTATTAAAGATGCTTTCCCGGATAGGGCTATCTATTTTAATAACCATTTAACTCCATATTTTTCTGAGCTGATGGCCAAGGCTAACTAAGCTAGACGCAATAAATCATATAAATACATCTGGTTGAATGGAAGTAGGATCATGGTTAAAAAAAGACAACTTTTCAAGAGCTATATAAATAGTCAACAAATAGTCATGAAGACATCAAGAAAGTAACTTAGTTGTATTAAATGTCACACAACAGCACCTTTACTCTTTTGGTATATGTGCCCAAGTTCATCATCAATACACATCACAGAACTCTTAAATAAAACTTTAAAATATATTATCAATAGAAATAAACTTAGATTTAGAACAGATTAATTTAGAACTAGATGGGAATTGTCAAACATGTGATCATTTGATGAATTTTGATACATTTATAAAATCAAGGGACATTTGATGTGATCTTAATACCATTTTTACCAATATAAGAAGCTTAAGAAAACATTGGGATACTTTTATAGTAGCTATTGATTCAGTTATAGAAAGTATAGTGTAAAAAGTATAGTATAGAAAGTTATAGACTTGATAGTGCTATCAGAGATTAATGTATCAGAGGAAGATTGTAAGTCATATGGGTTGAATGGTTTTGTCAATTTGTACGAATGTAGGCTTAGTGGAAAAGGAGGGGGTTTGCTCATCATGTATCGTGACAAAAATGTCGTTAGCACAGATTGATTAAAATCTTCAATATAATTCTATGGAGTTATTACTAACTAAAATATATTATAAGTCAGAATAAATTATGTTATCAACTTGTTATAGACCCCCTAGTAACAATGTTAATCTGTTTATGACAGATCTAGAGCAATTACTATCGTCAGAAATAGTTATGAATGAAAGACACTTTATCATGTTGGGAGATATTAATATATGTTATCTTAATGGAGTATATGGTTCTGATGCCAATCTTGATATTTTATACACATATGAACTTTTAAATACCATTAATAAACCTACCAGAATAGAATTTTATAACAATAATCTGGTATCTAGTTGTTTGGATCATGTAAACTTAAGGTTGTCAAATTACAGCTATGAGGCTTATACAGTATAATAGAAGATAAAATAGCTGACCATTGTTGGACAGGACTGGTAATTAGTTTTAATACACCTAAATTAGGTGTCAATATAAATAAAGTAAAGGAAGTCATTAGTTCAAAAAAAGTAAATGTTGCAATTAGGCAGGAGAACTGGTGGCCTATCTTAGATCTAAATAACCCTACTGATATATACAGTGAGATTGCAACAAAATTGAAATATATATATAAGATAAATCAAAGGTACAAATAAGATCTAAACTTATTAAAAAAATGAACCCATGGAAATCTAATAAAATTAGAGAAATTATAGATTATAAGAATTTTGTATGGAGACAGCTTAAGAGAGATAGGTTTAATTTAAATTTAAGAAATAGATTTAAGAATGTTAGAAATATTTTAACATATAAAATTAGAAAAAGTAAGAATGATTAATACTCTAAACTATTTCTAGCTAATGTAAAAGACACAGAGATGTGCTGGAATATTAAAAATGAGACTAATAAAAAAAAGGAAGCCTACTGTATTAGACACAATTAAAAATAACTTCAAGTTTGCGAGTGACATTGAACTATTTAAATTATCAAATAGGTTTAATGACAGTTATCACAAAACTACCCAAAACATAATAACATAAATGAAAGGGGAGAAATTTGATCTAGATGATATATTTTATGAGGGTAATTATAATGTAGGAAATAAAATTAGTATGTTCCATAGGCCTATGAGTAATGAAATGCTGCTGTCATTATTAAATAAAATAAATATTAGATCATCAGCAGGTTCAGATGGTATCAGACCACAGGACATTAAAAACAATATAGCCTATTTAAAATTAGTATTAATTCATTTATTTAAAAGAATCGTAAACACTGGAAACATACCTAATGGTATGAAAGTTTCATTCATTAGGTCTATTCATAAGAGGGAAAGTGTACATGACCTAAATTATTATAGGCCATTGGTTCAATATTTGTGATCTCTAAAATAATTGAATATTACATTAATGAACAGTTGAGTAAATACTCAACTGACAATAAAATAATAGGTAAAAATCAGTTTGTTTTTATTTCTGGTAGGCCTACTATTGATCTGTTGGAGGTGTTAACAAATTGCATTAATGGATCACTTCCTGAAAACAAATTTGTGATTGCTGAAGCAATAGAACTTAAAAAAGCTTTTGATGTGGTAAATTATAAAATAATGTTACAAAAGTTAGACAAAATTGGCATTTGTGGCAGATTGTTGACTTTGTTTGTAAATTATTTTAAAGATAGAAAAGTATGCACTTCTATTGGGCATATTGTTAGTGACAGCATCAGTCAGGAGTGTGGCCTAATTCAAGGTAGTATTATATCACCTACGCTATTTAACATATATGTATGTGATCTGCCTTATTTAAAGATTAACAGTAGTATAATACAATATGCATACGACAATATTATATTCACTACACATAATGATTTAATAAGAGGTAGTAACATAGTACAGCAGGATTTAGATCTTCTAATTGAGTATTTTTTTAATAACGCTATAAAAATAAATGATAAGAAAACTACATCAATAATATTTAAAAATCCTAGGATTAATATTAAGGTGCAACAAGATTTATACAAACTGAACTGTCATAGTCATAGATGTTTTAGGGGTGGGCCTAATTGTTCATGTAATCCTCTGGTTTTTAATTATAAATTAAAACATTTAGGAATCACATTAGACACAGATATGAAGTATAGGTCACATATAGCATATCTAGTTAAACATTTTAGATATGTTCTTCTTAAATGCAGAAAAATTAGTAATTTCTTTCCCATAAGCACAAAAAGACTAATATATTTTTCTCTTGTTCAATCTATTTTTCAATATGTGATATCCCTTTATTACCTAGCACAGGAATACATATTAAAGAAACTAAAAAATGTTATCAATAGAATTACAAAATTACTGTTTAATAATATTTCATTGGAATTACTTGGTATATTGGACTTTGCTGCTCTAGTAAGATGTACTGATTTAATTAGAAACTATCTTAACACAACTTATAGAATTCAACAACCTATAGATTATAATTTGAGAAACAGGCAGTATATTGTTCAAAGACACATAAACTATTATGGCAAGTGTGTACCTACTTATAGAATCCTTTCAATGATTAATTCCCTACCTAGAGAACTACAACCTTGAAAAAAAGCTGAAATAAAAATAAAGCTTAAAAACTACTTTATTTATAATAATATAACAAAAAATTTCTTACCTAATATTAATCCAGAAATATATAAAGAGACTGTGTAGTCTTAATCCACAAAATACAATATGACATAAAAAAAAAAAAAAAAAAAAAAAAAAAAAAAAAAAAAAAATCTACTTGACTCTGGAACTGGCGGATGGCAAGAAGCATAATTTTCACACCATTTACTACAAAATGGTAATAATACACACCTAGTAGTTTAAAAAATATAAATTTTGGGTTTTCTTGTTAAAAATAATAATATTAAATAAACAGTAGGTGAACGTGGTTAAACAGTGAATATATAAAGCAAGCTGGTTAAGCACTGAGAGGATACTATTGAAATAAGCTACATTCATGAACGAACAAATTTTTAAATGTGAAAGTTGACCTTCCCATCCTGTACATGTCCATTTGTCACACATTGTATCTAAATATTGGGTGAATCGGCATACAACAAGAAGCTATGAATCAGTAAGATAGCAAACCTTTTTAAAATTAACCTGTAGTTTAGGCTTTTGTTTTTGTGTCTTTGAACGATAGGCGAGAACAATATTTGTTTGATTCATTCTTTATTGAATTATTTCACGTACTTACTAATTTTTTTAGTATTATTGTACTTGCAAATTTTAGTATTTAAAATTGGTTTCTTGTTATTTTTGTTTTTTGTTGATTCTAAAGATTTTATTGAGATATTTTGTTGTATATATAAGAGTCTAATGTTATATTTATCCCACTGTTTGATATGTTATTTATTTAAAACTGTATAGTTATTGTTATCTGATTTATTGTTTTTGATTTAAGGAAGTTTCCAAAACAAGTGTACTATAATACATATGTATAAATATATGTTTCACATATAATTGTAACACTCATAATTGTAAAGAAAATACTATAGTGTTTCTCTCAATTAGCCTTGAGATAGAGAGAGAAATATAAACTGAACGTATAAATTGTATTTTTTCGCAAGTAAAAAATATATTTGAATTGAAAATATATTTGAATTGAATTGAACGAAGGGACCCTTGACGGTTGACCTATAGTTTTTAAACAAATATTTATTACTTGAAATAAATCGCGTACTTTTGTTATATGATACAAAATTGGTTACTCTCTTTTTCTATATATTGAACATTTCATAATCTTGATAACGTAAAATAAAATAATGAATTAATTTATTTAGCAAATAATTTACTCCAAAACACTATTATCAAGTCATCATTATTGGATTCGGTTTGGAATGAAAATTATTTCTTAAATAACCTCCCGACGAAAAGAAAATACTTTAGGAAACAATACAAAAAAAATTATGAACCTATTCTGTTCAACTAATATAAACTTGGTGACGAAAATAAAACTATCCAATATGTATTCCATTGTGAAGACTGTTAAACTTCATGGCACGTATTTCTCATCACCTCGACGGAAACAGGGTGCCAACTTTACTGAGTACATTTGCCACTGTATAAATGTTCTTCCTGTGTTTATTTGACAAATTGTTGTATTAAACATTTTATAAAAGGTTTAGGTCATGATAAAACTAATTGTTGACTAGTAATTGTTTGCATGTGGAAAAGGAATTTTTACAGGAAAAGTCGTAAACATTTACCGACTAACTTATTGATTTGTTTGATATACAGCCAACAATGTAAGCAATTAATATAATATATACTTAAATAAATATATAATACATATATTTATATAAATATATAAGTGTATGTTGAATATTGTATGGCTTGTTGTTAGGTACCATTTGTTAATTATAAAGCTGCAATGTACATTTTGCCCTGGTTTTAATTTTAGCTGCTGTTTTTGAAGGTGGCTTTTAAAGGTCGATCTAATCTAATGTTACTCCCAGGTACTGTGGATGCTCATTATGATGGCATTTTACACAATTTAGGAAGATGTTCAGTTTTAGATTAGCCAGTCTGTTACTTAAGTGGAAGCACACGGATTTTGATGTGTTAGGATTCAGCTTCTAGGTTCTAAAATATTCTTCGAGGGCTGCAAGGTCACTTGTGAGTGTTTCTTCAGTAGTTGTGAAGTTCTTATGTTGGTAAGCTAAAGCTATATCATCCGCATATATAAATTGTCTAGACTTTGTGATTGTGATGTCAGCAGTATAAACGCTGAATAAAAATGGCAGCTACCACAACAAAAACATATAATACATTATATAAGGTAGATAAACACTAACTACCAATAATTTTGCTTGCTATAGATACATTAAAACTACATCTAAAAACATTTGTTCAATGTTTCCTTAATAATTTAAATTCATTTTAGTGGTTGACCACTAAAAGGAACTGTATAATTTAATATAATGGATATTGATAATTGCATATTTATTAATAGACAGGGTGTTGAACAAGTATGGAATTTCTCTTGAATGGATCCAGATAAATGATTGAGATTTAGTATACTTCTGTAAAAAGGTTTTTTTTAATCTTTTGATGCAGTTTGTAATTTTTTCCAACCTAGAAGGGAGGGCCCGTAGAGGATATTGTAAAAAGTTTAAATGAAAGGCTATAATGAGTTGCTCAACATGTTAAAGCCTATTTTTTTCTGATTAGGACAACACACATTTAAAGCAACAGGTTAATCCTAAGGAGAGGGTCTTGAAATAGTATGTATTGAACCACCATAATTTATTTTAAATAGGTCCAGATAAATAATTGAGATTTAGCATAACTCTGTTGAATGTTTTTTCTATCTTTTGATGCAGTTTGTAATTTTTTCAGTCTAGAGGGGAGGATATCGTAAAAAGTTTAAAGGAAGGCTATGATAAGTTGATCATAATTTTGAAGCCTTTTTTCTGAATAAGACGCCGCAAGTTTCAAGCCAAAAGAACCACCATATCAGAAATGGCGACTGGTTAACCTTTCTCAGCATTGACATTTTAGTAGAAATCTGACATGTTGTAAAAGCTAGTTCTGTTCTAAGAGTTATTAGTACCAGTATATCAACAATATTATTTTAAGATAATTTTATATTTGTTAAATCAAATACAAATACAAAATTATCTTTATAACTGGCTTTACAACATGTCGAATTCCCACTTAAATATCACTGCTAAGAAAGGTTAACCAGTCGCTATTTCTGATAGGAAGGTTCTTTTGACTTAAAAAAAAGGCTTTAAAGGTTGGGCAATTTGTAATAGACTTTCTTAAAATTATTACGATATCCTCTCCCGGCCCTCCCCTCTAGGTTGAAAAAAATTACAAACTTCTTCAAAACAAAGAAAATGACTATGAACTAAATCTCAGTTGTTTATCTGGACTCATTTAAAGGAAATTAAGGTGGTTGCACATTTTTCAAGACCCTCTGCTAGGAAAGATTAACCTGTCACCATTTCTAATAGGGTGGTTCTTTTGACTTGAAGCTTGTTGTGTCTTATTCAGAAAAAAATAGGCTTTAAAATTATGGGCAACTCATCATAGCCTTTCTTTTAAACTTTTTACAATATCCTCCCCGAGGCCTGTAGGTTGAAAGAAACCTACAAACTGCATCAAAAGATAGAAAAAAACTTTCTGTAGAGATATACTAAATCTCAATCATTTATGTGGGCCCATTTAAGAGAAATGAAGGTGGTTCCATACTTTATCAACTCCCTGTATATTATATTCCTTCGAGTTTTTGTTTCGCTTTTGGAACACACCAAACAATCCCAATAAATTTATGTATGTATTATATAACAGCCTTACAGTTAATTTATTTGAAGTACTTAAATAAAAATACAATTGAAAGGAGTTTTTAATTATGTTGATCATACCAGTGATATTTTTAATTAGCATAATAGTAACATTTTTGCTTCTCTCTGTTTTAATAACAGCATGTTTTAGAAACAGTAAGGTTAAAATCAGCAATACTAAGTAAACGATATTTGTTTTAAGAGTTTGCAGATGCTGTCGGCCATGTTGATTTTAATTCCATAAGAACATTGTTATTTGCGAATCCATATTTTTTCCTTGTTTGTTGACCAAAATTTGTGTATCAGGTGTCATTTTAAATGTTATAACATTGTGCATTGCTTTTACTTTTGTCATTTTGAATTCATACGCATAGTATAAAAAATATGTGAAAATAAAAACTTCAAACTAAATGATTTAAAATTGTTTAAATGTAATTAGGAATTCACAAAGCAAATCTAACACGCAATTTCATTCTTGATCAAATGCAATTTGTTTGGAAAAATCCATTAAAAAATATCTGTTTAGTTTGGATACGCGTGATCGTATGTCCGGTTTGAAAATACCATAGTTCTTACGGGATTAAAACCAACTTGGTTGAAAACCTCTGCAGACTCTTAAGCTCAACGTATTAAGATATCTTGAAAGGGACAAAGGGGGTCAGCTAATAATTACTGGCTGTTTATTTGTCATTTAGTTATTAATTAATAATGATACTTTCTTTGGAATAGTCTGTCTTAGTTTGAAAAGAATGCGCTCATTTACATTTATCACACTCATTTGAAATCCATATTCACCAACATCAATACGATCGGCATTTCAAAAATAAATAAACACTAAAGTTAAGGCAACACAACACATATAACGGAAGGAACAATGTTGTAAGCATACTGGTGTATTTTAATGATGTACTTGCAGTTAAAAATAAGTTCATTATTACATTTACATCTATATATAAACGTGCAAATAACACAAACTCAATAACGACACATCGGAAGTTACCGATTCAACTAAAAAATATAACACCTTTTTTAGTTATAATTTTTAAAATAATTGATCGGTAGCGTAGTTGGTTCAATCCCAGCTTCATGTGCTGAAGGTTCTCAGTTCGATCCCAATCAGAGTCAATACATTTTGAGAAGGATCAGCTGATAACCACCGGCTGTTCATTTGTCATTGGGCTATTAATTAATGACTCTTTATAAGGAATAGTCGGCCTTAGTTTGTAACAATGACTACATTCGCTCATCTACACTCATCACACTCAATCGAAATCCATATTCGCCCATATCTTGACGATCGGCGTCTTATGAATAAATAAATAAATAAAAAACTTTAAAAACAATACAGTTTATTAGTTAAATATGAATATATTCGATGTTTGTAATAACAAAATTTTTGAAGAACATATTTAAGTATTAAAAAAATCTTTATGTACTCATTTATTCTGTTTTTTCAACTTTTAATTTGTAATTGAAGAAGTTTCTGCGTTAATTGTATAAAAGATATAAAAATATTGTCAGTATTATTTTCCTGACGTGATTGTATTATTTTACTAGATATTTTACAAAGACAGAAGTTAAGTCTTTTTAGTAATAAACCTAAAAATATTCTCCTGCTCTGACACTCTATTCTGCCATTAATACCCTTCATCAGTGGTATGACTTGTCTCGGAAACAGTTATCATAATTTGTTTAAAAAAAAAACCATCAATCCAAATGGTGCTATAATTATTCGCGGAATACCCTTTGCTTCACTCTGTTCGTATTTCATTCTGTCTGTTTTTTCGTTGATTTTTGTCTATTATACACTTACCAGAAACTTCTCTGAGTTACGGTTAGCAATTTAATAAAAATCGTTTAATAAAAATTAAATATATGTAGAAAACTCACAAATTCACACCAAAGTGACGTAGCAAGGTGAGGAAAACAACAACGCAACGACAACTTTTTAATTATATTTGTGTTTAGTTACTTAATGTATGTAAATTTGCAGACCTATTGGAGCCGTGAGACTGGCACATAAATTTAAAGTAACTATTTTATTTGGTGTATCAATGGAACTGCTTGAAGAGATGACCAGCTCCCAAAACTCAAGAACAAACAAAATGGCAGCAGTTATCTAACTAAATGTTAATTGTCATCTTTAAAAAATTCTGTCCCTGAACAGAATAAAGTTATTACGTTTTAGTAAGTTTTTGAGACTGAGTGGCTGAATTTAGGATGAATAGGTTGTATTTTTAGTAAAGGGTCTTTAAAAACTCTTCAAAAGCTCTCAGAGCTTCTTTTACTCTATTGAAAGTAAACACAACCATCCTTGCTTCTTTCAGCTTAATACTCCTTTTCACTTTATTTTTGTGTAAACATTTTGTGACGTCTTTCAAAGCTTGTACTTCATTTAGATTAAAATATTTTTTTATTCTTTAACAACACATGAATGTATATTGATTTATGTCTGGGGAATATGTTATTATTTAAGTCATAGTTACACTTTATAACTTTGTAATAAATGTTTCAAAAAATACATAAACAATATTCTTTTTTTTATTTAGTTTATATAAATATTTTATGTACTTTATGTTTTTTATTTAAAGGCAGGCATAAAACTCTTGAGTTTTACTTATATCAACTGTATGTGAGTCCCCAACCTTTTATCAGGGGACCTTAGGTAATCCTTCAGCTACTGTAAGACACTTTTACTTTTTAAAATTGAACCGCTGTGAAGAGTGAATGTTTCAGACCTGATGTATTCTTATTTTACTTTTCCGAAATTAAGGAACCACATTAAGAAATGCACAGTAAATACTTCTCGAGAGCATTGCAAGTTGCAGCATCTTTCTTTAATGCTTGATAGGTTAATAAATGTTTCTATGTACTAATAGTTAATTATATTGGTTATCATAATAGTTATTAACGATTTACGGGCACTTGAGCCATTATACTTAACTTATACAAATATGTGTATTGTCAAAATTTATTTTGACTAATCATAATGTTTAATTTGATATTTAACTTAAGCTACAAGAATATTTAAACCTCCATTACAACAGTCATATCAAAGCTAAACAGAAGTATCTTCTATTTAGTAATCTGAGTACTTATCATATTTTAGAATATGTATATGTATGAAAACTGATTGGCGATGAAGTGAACTGAATTGCCTTAAGTTATCAAAAACTTAGTTTTCGTATTAAAATGGTAATTCGGATATCATTTACATGGTAATGAGAACCCCATGGAGGTTAGCTATCGTCCAAGACTGTAGAACTAACAGTTAGCTTTCGATACACTGTTAATATAATATTAACAATTGTATTCATTACTTGTATTACATAAAACATATTTTTAAAGGACATATTGAATATGTGTACTATCTGCTATTCACTAAACTGTCACAAGAGTAAACTAGAGATTTGTTCTAGTGTATTTTGAAATTACACAATCTCGTAAGTCTTCTTTGAATCGACATTCCCCTGCTTACCAATTAGATAAATCTACTTTATTAACGATTAAAATATATCCTATGCGTATTTAGTTTTATTCTTTGTATACAATTAATTCAAAATCAATACAAAACATAAAGTATGATACTCTACTTTTATTAATATACTAGCTGTACCCGCCCACTTCGCCGGTCATAATATTGAGTTTGATTATATAATAAAAATGTGCAGCAAGCTTTCAATTTACACTGTACCCATTTTATATACAACTTATAACAGATTATGTTATGTATAATTTACTACTGTACTCAATTAATGTTAGTTGTACAAGTTTAGCCTACCACAATTTTATTGAATTTGTTTTTATTTAACAGCTGTTAATAAAAAACAACAATCAATTAATATAGCTCCATAAGAATACCATTAGAAATTTGGAATCTAGTGGGACTGATTCATGATGTCAGAGAGAAAAATCCTCTCTTAGTGAGCCACTAGGGGCCAAGATAAACCTACGTACAAAATTTCAAGTCAATCGGACGTATAGTTTTGGAGAAATAGTGATGAGTTGTAAATGGCTTTTATATATATCGATACCTAAAAGACCCTTGGTTTCAAAGTCTAGACAATCTGTAAGTCTACTTTTAGAGGGCACAAAGTACCAACACAATCAAAACATACTGTGTTTCTCGCCATGTTATCCATGTCCTATGATCTGGATATGCATGCTTAACACTAAATTGTTAATTTTCCTATTGAAAATAGTTTGTTCCCTTAGATAAGAAAGCTTCATAGTCTAGAAAAATCTGTAAGTCTACTTTTAGAGGTCGAAAAGTACAGTATTGACTCTGACTCAGTGAAATATCGTGTTTTTAGCCATGTTTAGCCATGCCCTATGACCTGGCTATACATGTGTTCAGATGAAATTGTATATTTTCCCACTGAATACAGTATGTTCTCCTAGATAACAAAGTTTCACAGTCTATGCAAATCTGTAAGTATACTCTTATAAGCCGTAAATTAACCAATTTAATTTACACGCACAGATTGAAAATCTACCTCTACCTAAGGATGAAGGAAGTGAGATAGAGAGAAAAGTCATACGGCCAAAGTTGTAGATCGTCTTAAATCAGGCGTAGAAAATGTTGTTAGTTTTGCTGTAAACCCGTTAATTTAGCCGCTAAAGTCCAATTAGAGAACCGCTGTTTTTGTCAATTAAATATTTGGCACAAAAATGCTGCTGCCAACTTCGATTTACTAAGAATTTTTCAAAATCACTTCTTATTGCGCATCTACAACATAAGACCTTTGACTACAAAATTTCAGCTTTGTAGGCTTAGTACGGTTTTAGTTACAGTGATGAGTGAGTGAGTCAGTGGTATTTGCCTTTTATAGGTATAGATGTTTTGATGTATCACTTTCCAATTTTTTTTGTAGTTTTCGAATTAAAATAAAAAAAAAAACGTTCTATTCTATTCACTATGGTCCCAGATTAATACATATAAAGGAAAAATAACTAATCAAGTAGTATTCATTTGATATGATACCGCTTAAAAGCAGCTACCAAGTCTATCCAACTGCAGGAAATTTAATTTCTTATTAAGTCCTCGTTACATCATCGATAGTAGTATGGCTGACTAAGCTCGTAAGATAAAGAATTTGTTGCAGTAATACATAATGACCTCACAGCTTTGGAAAGTTCAGGTGGTACTCTTTAAACCTAAATTTCATCCTCAATCTCTTTACAGATGCAACACTTTGGTGAAATCATATAGATTTTTAAAAATAAGCTACATTCAAGGATGGCTTAGACAACTACTGTCGGATAAAAAAGTATAGATACTTGAGTTTGAAGATCATCTGTGTGGAAAGTATAAGTTGGAGGAAAAATAAACTACCATAAAGAGTTTTCACATTTATTTTTGCATTTTTGAGTATATATTTTATATTTTTACTTTTTTAAGTTTTTTAAAATCTTGTTTAGAGTGGGAAAAATACACCATATTATACAGTTTCAGATGACTTGTAAATAATCAAACAGTTTCAGTTTGATAAAAACTCACTGTAATAAAAATAACGACCGGATCATTTTGCAACTTCAATAGCGTATAGGTACTTTAATTCAGACCACATACACGAAGTTTCAAAATGTTTTAATGGCATAAGAAATTTCTAAAATAACTTCTTGTCCACACTGAAAAGAGATACTAACTTAAGTCAAACGATGGTTTCAGGTGTCTGATGTCAGTAATTCGAATATGTATTTATTTTTATTATGAGTACCGATCGATTTCATATCACTGTATTGATCTTTGAGGTGTCATGTGCACCGGACCGTGAAGTCGTGACCTTCCCTGACCGCCCGGTGGATGAAACTGAATCCAACGTTGTCGCAATGTAACAGTTTACGCGGGGTAGCGGAAAAGTAGCCCCTGGAAAATTATCCTCCCAGCAACTACCATCGTCACTTTGACGTAAAAAAACGTTATTTAGACAGCTGACGAAACTGGTGCCTGCGATTGGAGAAGTATTCCCCGTGACCGATCTTGTAAACTCGCTCAATGTAATGGTATAGTGTAATATAAATTTATAATCAAATACGGTGAGTTTTGGTCGTATATAAAGCCTTTGGAAAAGTACCCCCCCCCCCCCCGGCTGGCTGTGTACGGGGTGGAAAAGTAGCCTCTGGAAAAGTACCTGGTAACATCGTCCTTGAGATTGACCTAGCCAAGTTGCAGGCGTTTGAACACCACTGGCATTAATCGATGCTACTGGTTGTGTATTGTAGTTTTGAAGGTAAATATAATATAAATAAACAATGTTGTTAAATATACAAATTAATTTCACTATTAAATGTTAATCATAAGGATTAATCATTTATACAGTGAGAAAGAAAACAGCTCTGGTTACATCGTACCGAGTTTGTCAGGTTTTTATGACAATGCTTGTTGGTTTTTTTTTAAGGAAACGTTTATTTTATTCAATATAGTCGGTAAACTACTTGCTTGGTTGTAATACTTACGAAATACATAGGCACGACATTACTATAGAAATATGTTTAAATATACATTTAAGATTAAATTTTAATTACAAATTGCGTAAGGAACCATACACGTTAAACACCGAATCAGCATGGCTGCCGAATTTCGCACAAAACTGATAGGGACCTTTTTCACAAATATTCCGTAAATATCAAATATTGTTTTACTTTTAATATTGTACCTCGGTTTGAATTCAAATGAAAACCTTGTTGTTTTTGTTTTAAAATGCATCACAAAGACTGCCTTAGTAAAAAAAGAAGAAAAAAAGCAATCTTTAGGCAACATGTACACGAAACAATTTAACACAAATAATCCTGCACGTTAAATATTTATTTATTACGATTGTTTTATTGTATTTTAAGTACCATATTCGCTACAACTTGAACAATTTCTGAACATATGTCATGATTTTTTTTAGAAATAATTGAATAGAATAAAATCAAAGAACCTATGAAAATTATTGTGGTGTTATATGTAACGTTTTTTTCCTTTGATTTCGGAATATCAAAGGAATTGAGTACAATAGCATATTCGGAATATGCTATTTTTATTTATGGAATACAATATCACTCAGATGCATTCCTCCAAATTCCACACAGGTCTCTAAACTTTTAACAACATTTGACATTACTCTATAGATCATAGGCAGCAGTATTGCTGCAACCTCATTCCTAATACAGTTCTTCATCTCGAAAATGGTGTTAGGTTTTGCAGCATAAACTTTGCCATTCAAGTAACCCTACAACCAAAAATCACAAGCACTTAAGTCGGCCGATCATGCAGGCCATGCGACATCACAAAAGCGAGAGATGAGATGTCCTGGGAATAGGTCTAGTAAAACATTCATAGACAAATTGGCTTTGCACCATCTTGCTGAAACCATAGAGAGTCAATTTCAATATGACTCCCCGAAGCTCTTGCTGTCGGGGAATTAAGAAGTTCTTAATTATGTCAACATATCGTTCTGCATTCACAGAAACTGTTGCACCTGTGTAATCTTCAAAAAAATGTGGCCCAATTACTCCAAAAATGCAACACCACACCACACAGTAACTTTTTCGCTATGCAAGGGTTGTTCGTGAATTTATTTAGGATTATCTCTTGACCAGTAACTACAATTCTGAGGTTTAACATTTCCTGTCAAATCAAAATGAGCTTCGTCAGACATTATTAAACATTGCAGTATGCTTTCTTCATAATGCGTTTGACAGAAAGTTATGCAAAGCCCAGAATCTGTGTCATTAAGTTTTTGCACAATCTGTATCTAGTAGGATTAGAAGTTCAAATATAGATGTAAAATTCGATGTATACTTGAAACTGCTAATGCAACGGACTGTCTCTTGGCTGATGGTTTTGAGCTTTGAAGCACTGCTTCGCGAATTCTTTCAACATTCTCATGGGTACGAACAGATCTAGACATACCAGTTGGTTTCTTTTTTAGTACGGATACAGTGTTTCTAAAATTACAAACCCATTTATTAATGGTGTTCCGACAGGGAACATGGCCATGAGGAGGCACACGAAAAAAAAACTTCAATGACAAAGGCACGATGTTGAACCGTCCACTGATCCATGTTTACTAATATGGCATAACCTTTAATACCATATGCTACAACAATGACATCTGTAAACAAATAAACCATTTTTAAACAGCTGTTTATATTTAACTGGAACATGCAATCAAGCATAGTATAAGTATAGTAACACACTTATGAATGCACTTACAATTAAAATTAACTCTGAAATAACTTGTCATGATGAATTTTCAACAAATAAAAGAATATAAGGCAATAAATTATTCTTATTTTTTTATTATTGTAAGACGCCGATCGTCAAGATATGGTTGAGTGAGAGGGGCGAATGAGTGTGATAAGTGTAGATAAACGAGTATCGTCATGGTTACTAGCTGAGGTCGAATATACCTCAGAGAGAGCTATTTAATAATAGCCCAGTAGCCAGGGCAACTAAGAGACCTACAGCTTTACGTGGAATCCGAACCACATATTGTTGGTCTGATTTCAGCTAACTGACAAGCCTAAAACTCAGTTCTCTTCTCTACACAACATCTGAACCTTGACTACCATCCAAAATGAACACCCCAGACTTCTTTAGTAGTATCCACGTTGATAGCAACCATTGAGCGGACGCAGTGTCAGTATTAAGAGGACCGAGCATAAAGCATATCGCTATAAAACCTACAATATCCTCAACACCTTGTCCTCTAGAATTTGGGTTACACCTCTGTGCCACCAGTGCCGACTAGTTATTTACAACAATAATACACCATGAGTAGTTGACCAATCATAAATCAGTAGATATCATATTTTAATACAGTTTTATCGATTTACTATATAATCACACAATCAGTGTTGTAACATATAATGAAAGTCCAGCTTCATAAGCTAAAGGTTCTCAATTCGATCACAATCAGTGTCATAACATATACTGAAAGTCTAGCTTTATAAGCTTAAGGTTTTCAATTTGATCACAATCAGTGTCATAACATATACTGAAAGTCCAGCTTCATAAGCTAAAGGTTCTCAATTCGATCACAGTCAGTGTCATAACATATATTGAAAGTCCAGCTTCATAAGCTAAAGGTTCTCAATTCGATCACAGTCAGTGTCATAACATATATTGAAAGTCCAGCTTCATAAGCTAAAGGTTCTCAATTCGATCACAGTCAGTGTCATAACATATATTGAAAGTCCAGCTTCATAAGCTAAAGGTTCTCAATTCGATCACAGTCAGTGTCATAACATATATTAAAAGTCCAGCTTCATAAGCTAAAGGTTCTCAATTCGATCACAGTCAGTGTAATAACATATATTGAAAGTCCAGCTTCATAAGCTTAAGGATCTCAATTCAATCACAATCAGTGTCATAATATATACTGAAAGTCTAGCTTCATAAGCTTAAGGTTCTCAATTCGATCACAATCAGTGTCATAACATATATTGAAAGTCCAGCTTCATAAGCTAAAGGTTCTCAATTCGATCACAGTCAGTGTCATAACATATATTGAAAGTCCAGCTTCATAAGCTTAAGGTTCTCAATTCGATCACAATCAGTGTCATAACATATACTGAAAGTCTAGCTTCATAAGCTTAAGGTTCTCAATTCGATCACAATCAGTGTCATAACATATACTGAAAGTCTAGCTTCATAAGCTTAAGGTTCTCAATTCGATCACAATCAGTGTCATAACATATACTGAAAGTCTAGCTTCATAAGCTTAAGGTTCTCAATTCGATCACAATCAGTGTCATAACATATACTGAAAGTCTAGCTTCATAAGCTTAAGGTTCTCAATTCGATCACAATCAGTGTCATAACATATATTGAAAGTCTAGCTTCATAAGCTTAAGGTTCTCAATTCGATCACAATCAGTGTCATAACATATAATAACAGTCCAGCTTCATAAGCTAAAGGTTCTCAATTCGATCACAATCAGTGTCATAACATATATTGAAAGTCTAGCTTCATAAGCTTAAGGTTCTCAATTCAATCACAATCAGTGTCATAACATATATTGAAAGTCCAGCTTCATAAGCTTAAGGTTCTCAATTCGATCACAATCAGTGTCATAACATATATTGAAAGTCCAGATTCATAAGCTTAAGGTTCTCAATTCGATCACAATCAGTGTCATAACATATACTGAAAGTCTAGCTTCATAAGCTTAAGGTTCTCAATTAGATCACAATCAGTGTCATAACATATACTGAAAGTCTAGCTTCATAAGCTTAAGGTTCTCAATTCGATCACAATCAGTGTCATAACATATACTGAAAGTCTAGCTTCATAAGCTTAAGGTTCTCAATTCGATCACAATCAGTGTCATAACATATACTGAAAGTCTAGCTTTATAAGCTTAAGGTTTTCAATTTGATCACAATCAGTGTCATAACATATACTGAAAGTCCAGCTTCATAAGCTTAAGGTTCTCAATTCGATCACAATCAGTGTCATAACATATACTGAAAGTCTGGCTTCATAAGCTTAAGGTTCTCAATTCGATCAAAATCATTGTCAATAACAGTGTATGAGGATGGGTGGGTGAGTGGGTCAATACCACTGTATGTGTATACGTCGGCGGGTGGGTCAATAACACTGTATGTGTGTCGGTGGGTCAGTAACACTACGTGTATGGGTTGGTGGGTGGGTCAATACCACTGTATGTGTATGGGTGGGTGGGTTGGTCAATACCACTGTATGTGTATGGGTGGGCGGGTGGGTTAATAACACTGTTTGTGTGTGGGTGGGTGGGTCAATACCACTGTATGTGTATGGGTCGGGTGGGTGGGTCTATAACACTGTATGTTTGTGGGTGGGCGGGTGGGTCAATACCACTGTATGTGTATGGGTCGGTGGGTGGGTCAATAACTTTGTATGGTGGGTGGTAGGATGTACCTTGTATTAAGATAATTTCTTGAATATACTATTCACAAAAAATAAGTAGCAGCTTGTAAAGTTTTATACTTTATTATAATTGAAAACAATTAGTATATAGGGGCTTTCAACTAATTGTTAAAATGAGCTGAGTAAATAAATCACTCGGTTAGAAGGCCTAGACATGTTTGATCAATAACCCCTAATACATCTTTAGGCTTGGGCCCCATAACAGGAAATTCTTTAAAAACTTGTATTTTATATGCAAATAATCTCATTAGTGAAATTACCCTTCTTTATATATTTTTATCACATTTTCTTGTTGACAGAAAATTTATTCGGGAATATATTTCTGTACATGTAGCAGTTAACCACAGTACGTATACATTGAACGGCGCTAAACTGGTGATCTAGGTACAGGCATGTGTGGCAAACTTTGCAGCAGCCACTAGACCAGGCCCTTGCCATACAATAAAGTGATGCATACTATTTTTCTTCTCATTGCACGCTTACATTATTAAAAAGTAACCTCTTATGTAACGTTGCACCATCCCGTATTCGTATTGAAACGATCTGAGTGGCCAGTATCGGGATATTAATTATCTTCCTAATTTTAGCTCTTTGAGAGAAAATATTTTAAACTCCTTTCTAAGTATTTTTCTAGAGACTACTTGAAGCCAAGAATATTGGTGCCAAGTCTCATTGTCCAAAACCTTATAGGCTTGTGAGAAACTGTAATCAAAAGACAATGGTAAAAGGGTCACATATGGGTCACATACTGAAAGTCCAGCTTCATAAGCTGAAGGTTCTCAATCCGATCACAATCAGTGTCATAACATATATTGAAAGTCCAGCTTCATAAGCTAAAGGTTCTCAATTCAATCACAATCAGTGTCATAAAATATATTGAAAGTCCAGCTTCATAAGCTAAAGGTTCTCAATTCAATCATAATCAGTGTCATAACATATATTGAAAGTCCAGCTTCATAAGCTAAGGATAATAATTCAGCTTCATAAGCTAAAAATTCTCAATTCAATCACAATCAGTGTCATAACATATTCTGAAAGTCCAGCTTCATAAGCTAAAGGTTCTCAATTCAATCACAATCAGTGTCATAACATATATTGAAAGTCCAGCTTCATAAGCTAAAGGTTCTCAATTCAATCACAATCAGTGTCATAACATATATTGAAAGTCCAGCTTCATAAGCTAAAGGTTCTCAATTCAATCACAATCAGTGTCATAACATATATTGAAAGTCCAGCTTCATAAGCTAAAGATTCTCAATTCAATCACAATCAGTGTCATAACATATTCTGAAAGTCCAGCTTCATAAGCTAAAGGTTATCAATTCGATTACAATCAGTGTCACAATATATATTGAAAGTCCAGCTTTTTCCTGGTCTGCTTAGAAGCATGATAACCTATACCATGTCTTACGTTTAAGTGCCTTAGTTAGTTATAAGACAGTGCCTATATAATTACGGACTACAATACTATATTATTAATCAGTTGGTTTCTGCCAAACTGTAAGTACTGCTGTTTACATGAAGACTAACTGTTATAACTAACCTATATCAAGGGGTACAGCGTACAGTCTCAACTCACTCACTCATCCAAGTGGTAACTGGTGAGGTGTCTTTGATGCTGATGTCAGGCCCGGAAGCAGTGCTACCACAGTATCTAGAATAGTCTACCGACCTGCCGTTGGTTTGTCCCTCATCATCCTCACGCTATCTGACAGCTGGTCATCTATCACCACCTACATCTTCTTGATACTATCTCTGTACGACCCAGAATTAATTGTGCGTCATTACATAGTAGGCACTCATATAATTTAATTATTCTTGTTATTTCATTGATACAATGGTGGCAACCCGAGCAAAGTGTGAGGCACGATCAGTGGAAAACATATTTGCAAACACTTTAAATCTTGGTGTTTCATCTATTGATATGATATTTAATCTTTGTACGGACTTAACTAAAATTAGAGCAAATCATCCCGAAATTGAAACAACGCATATTGAGGACTCAATTGCACAGCTGGTGGAAGCTCTGGATCATGCTGAAGCCAGAAGCTCTAATTTGGAAGCCTCGTCCACCAATCAAGGGCAGGAAATCTTCGATCTCGAGACCAAGCTTGAGGAGGAAAAATCCCGAAAAATGTCAATTTTAAATGAATCTCTCACTCTACAGGACATTCTAGAGCATAGCAACACTTCAAAATAATTTGGAATCTATAGTTATTGAAAATGATTCTTTGAAATCCATAATTTCTGATAAAAATTTGCTTATTAATAACCTTAGTAGAAAAGTTGATGAGTGTAATAAAAAATTATTAAATTACTTAATAACCAAGAAAGCTTTAAATGTCAATTAAAATTAGGTGAAGAGAAATCCTGGAATTCTGCTAGGTGGGTTGATGATAGTGTCGTTGATTTCGAAGCCTTCAATAATAGTGATACTAGTTTGCTATCAAAAACTTTGTTTTTTTGCCTCTCTCTCTCTCTCTCTCTCTCTCTCTCTCTCTCTCTCTCTCTCTCTCTCTCTCTCTCTCTCTCTCTCTCTCTCTCTCTCTCTCTCTCTCAGATTGTGAGATTTAGTAGAAGTGAGGAAGTCATGTCAATCTTAGACCAAATATCATTTAACACGTATAATTATGAGTGTTTTGCGTAGGTAATAACACTGACTGTAGTAAGCAGGGTTGTGGATCTCACTGGAGTTTGTTGTTTTTGGATAGGAATAATAAGACAGCTTTTCACCTTGACTCAATAACTAATTACAACATTAAGTTTGTTAAAAATACCTTAGAAAAGCTTCATCTAACTACTTACACTTGTATAGAACTTGATTGTAGTAAACAAAATAATGATTTCGAGTGTGGTAACAATGTATTAATGTATGC
Source organism: Stictocephala bisonia (assembly GCA_035578905.1). Classification (NCBI taxonomy): domain Eukaryota; kingdom Metazoa; phylum Arthropoda; class Insecta; order Hemiptera; family Membracidae; genus Stictocephala; species Stictocephala bisonia. The sequence goes on along the minus strand of JAQJVL010000013.1, from coordinate 2,309,471 downwards.
CAAGTTAATCACTAAAGGCTTTTATAGCAGAACTAGCACGTCTAACTTAACTTTTTTGATTGGTTCCATAATGTAAATTTATGTTCATCTAACTTGTCTAGTGTAAACCCAGTATCTGGGTACAAAGTAAATGTTTTAGAGCCTAATCCTATAGATTCTAATCTACCTATATATAAATGGAAACAAGTTAAATCCTAGAAGAAAAATAGTAAAAAGAATATGTCAAAAATACTGTAGCAAGTTTTAGTTGTTTGTTAGAGTAAGTGGTAAAAATATTGAGAGTATGAATATGTTTAATATCTTACAAATTGAAGAATCTTCTAATCCAGTCAACAAATAGTTATAAGAAATGAATCATACTGTGGTGCTGTGACTATCTATAAAGAACCAGAGGCTAGACCTGCCATTGTAAAATATAAGTACACTTCAAGTGGTAATAAAAAATATAAAAAACGCACCTTAAATGAACTGAAAAAAATTTGATTGTTGAAGACAAGATTGTAAAAGATCCAGTTGACATAACTGTTTTAAATGCTCGCGAGGAATCCCCTTCCTCGTACAAATGTATAAAAATGCCTACAGTTGCCCCTCCTATTGAAGGTGTGAATAAATTTAAGAGCAATGTCTAGGTGACTCTCTCGTTCGTCACGCTAGTCGAATGAGTCTTAAGAAGGCTCATTATTATGTTGAGAAGGCTCACGTATGTTGAGTGTTGCCCTGGTGGGAAAATCCTCGATATAAAAAATAGACTCTTGCATTGTGTTAATATTGATCTGGCTGTCATATACTTTCATGTTGGCAAAAATAATCTTAAGCAGGGATTCTGGGGAAGGACTGGATACAATGGTGGTTATGGGGAAAAAGAGGCACTCCTTGCCATGACTGACCTTTTGTATTCGGCCAAAAACTATTTTCCAAACACTATTATCTTTGTAAATAGTATTTTAATTAGACAGGATCTTACTTATAAGTCCTTATTTAATTTTAATGATCAGTTAGAATGAATGTGTAGTAATTTTAATGTTGTATTTGTTGAGGCAAACAGTACAATACGGAGGCACCATCTTGCTCGGGACGGAAGGCACCTTAATAAACGTGGAAATTATAAGCTTGAAGTGCTTTTCTTGGGTCTATTCAAAGCAGTCTTGGATTTCATGCCAATGACTGAGCCAGTTAAAGCGTATCTCGAGTTGCCATCCCTTAATAGTTTACCCACATCATTTGACAATATGCTAACTGAGAGTCACAGTAATTTTTTATGTCAGACCCCTTTTTCAAAATAGAGACATTAGTCCCTGTAACCCAGGCGATTCTCTCTACTTGCCCTATTTTAGACCCCACCCACAAAAAAGACTCTTTACCAAGGCTAACCCTTATTCACCAAAATGTTCAGGGTCTTCAGGCCAAGATGTGTTTCACTGAGGTGTTAATTGAGATGACGTCACCAGATATATTGTGCTTATCGGAGCATTTCCTCAAGTCTCCTCAATTCGATTCCCTTTGCTTGCCTGAATATAGGATGGCTTCAGGGTTCTGTAGGACCGACATGGAAAAGAGAGGCGTTTGTATTCTTGTCAGGAGCTCTTTATCCTATCAGGAAATTCCTGTGGGATCGTTTTGCACAGAGGGACTTTGCGAACTCTCTGCTATCAGGTTGACTAAAAATGATGATTATTGTTGTATACAGACCACCCAAGATGAAAGTGGAGGACATTTCAGTCTTTTTTTAATCTATCTATGAGTGCCTTGAGACAGTTATAAAATTCAATACTCAAATAGTTGTAGCTGGGGATTTTAATATTGACATGTTAAGATACTTAAATGGCCTCTTTTGGTTTGCGAAGATTCATTTTATCTGGCACGAGAGAGTTTTGTGGCTGAAAATCTCTGATTGATAACATTTTTACCAATGTTTCAAAGACAGAGTTTAACTCCTAATTGGTGAAGGCTTGAGTCTCCGATCATCATGCTCAACTGGCACAAATATCATTACCCTCCTTGATCAAATCAAGTATTCCTAAATACGAGGTTAAGGGTAGTTTTTTTCATGATGACATACTTATTTTCAAGTTGCTTTTAACACGTGAGTCTTGGAATGAAATGTACAAAGCGGTTGACGTGGATGAGAAATACAACGCTTTCTTCTCTTCCTTGGGTTGCCTTCTTGATTGGGTGTTTCCTCTAGAAAAGAAGATACTGTCGAAGCGGACGTATTCTTCAAAAATCCAGCTCAACAAAAGGTAAATTAATTTACATAGTCGCCTATTATTTTTCTATGACCTTTCCAAATACCTTGATTCCAAACACCATCTAAAACTATCTTATCTTGACTCCGAAAACAATTTAAGCCTTCCATTTAGTCTTCAAAAGCACAAAGAGTTCTGGACTACCTTATTTCCTTCAAAAATAAGATCAAGGGGGTATGGGAGGTGATTAATGACCTCAGACCTGAACATTCTTCAAACCATTTAAACAAATACATGTGAAAAATGATCTTAACAAATCGATCATTGATCCACAAATGGTTGCCAACCATTCAACACTTTCTTTGCTGATATTGGGTTATAATTAATAATTCCTTGCCGATTAAGTATCAATAAATCTACACCACCTTCCATTACTACAAATCGGGTGACTCATTCTTTCTTTACATCACCTGCTACAGAGGAGGAAGTAGTAAAAGTAATAGCGTCTTTGTCTTCTAGATGTTCTTTGGGTGTTGATGGAGTGTCATAAAATCTGTTGAAAAATGCACAAAAGAATTTGCTTCTCCCCTGACACACCTGGTTAATTCTTCATTAACCTCTGCTTTTTCCCCTCTTCTTTAAAACAGGCAATTATAACACTTATTTATAAAACTTGTGATCAAAGTGACTATGTAAACTATAGTCCATCTTTTCATCCTTCTCTAAAGTGTTGGAGAAACTCATGCTCAACCGTCTTCTGTCTTATTTTTCAACAAATAAGATTTTAATTGCAGCACAGTTTGGTTTCAGACCAGGCCTGTCAACTGTTGATGCCATGTACAACTTTATATCACAAGTTGTCACGAATTTGGACAGTAGAAAAAATATATATATACCAGAGAAATCCATCAATCATTCATTACTAATTCTCCCACTTACCGAAATCCTACCGAGCTGAAATTTAGTACACATGTTTGTTGTAAGCTAAATAGGAAAACATAAGTATTTTTATCTGTATGAAATACTCCGAATGGGAAGAAACTAACCCTAAAAGATTGTTCCATAAGGATAACATTTGGTTCATTTTAGTAAATTAACAACAGCTGTTTAGTAAATAAATAAACATGTTTATTTTGAATTATAACATTTATCTCATTTGCATTAATTGATGCAGAGTTTACAGTTAAGTAGACTTTTTCTATTAATTTTTTATCCATACAATTGTTGTTAAACATTTATATTTATATTCCTAATATTTGTAATACTATTGCACTATTATGCATCCCTGTAAATTAGACTTATAGTGTTTTACACACTACAACACTGTTGTATCCTGGAGAACGTTAGTGGGCTGAGCTTTTATATTTATGTAATAGTGTGAAGAGCACCTTGGAGGGAAGGGTATGAAAGAGTAAAGAACCAACCCGAAGCAAATCAAGGGCTGTCAGTTTAGTTGAGCTAGATTAATTTGAATTTGGGCGAGCCGGTGGCCGAGTGGTCTAACCCGTCATGACTTTAAGCTTGGATTAGAGATAGTGCTGGTTCCAATCCGGCCTGGACTGGAAGATTTATCAGTAATATTCACCTTGTACTGTACTGGTTCACCCCTTTACTCTATCTGAATAAGTTCCTCGCATAGATCAATAGTTTATGGGGAATTGGCAGTGTAAGGTTAAGAAAGAGACAAGATAAGGAGAATTTATATTATATTTTCTATGGAATTTTCGGTCTTAGTTTTTAACAACAACTACATTCACTTGTCTTTTTTACATTATTGTCACAAATAATACTTAACTTGTAACGAGTTGTAACTTATTGTTTAAGCTGACTCTTCCATTTACAGAGGTTCTTCAGACGTATAAAACTCAGCAATATAATAACTATCACTAATTCTTTATTCATTTAGATTGGCTATATATATATACTAAATTAAACACTTTCCGATTGAAATCAGTTTGTTCTCCTATATAAAAAAGTTTCAAAGTCTAGACAAATCGGTAAGTCTACTTTTAGAGGGCACAAATTACTGTAGTTGTCTCTGAATCAGTGAAATATCAGGTTTCTCGCCATATTTAGACATGTCCTGTGAATGGCTATGCATTTGTTTAAACTAAATTGTAATTTTTCTGATTAAAATCAGTTTGTTATCTTAGATAAAAAAGTTTCAAAGTATAGAGATATCTGTAAATCTACTTCTAGAGGGCACAAATTACTATATTTGACTCTGAATCAATAACATATTGTGTTTCTTGCCATGTTTAACCATGTCCTATGATCTGGATATGCATGCTTTAAAACTAAATTGTCTATTTTTCGATTGAAAACAGTTTGTCCTCCTAGAGAACAAAGTTGCATAGTCTAGAAAAATCTGTAAGTCTACTTTTAGAAGGCGCAGAGTACGGTAATTGACTCTAAATCAGTGAAATATCGTGTTTCTTTAACCATGTCTTATGACCTGGCTATACATGTGTTCAGATCAAATTGTATATTTTACCATTGAATACTGTATGTTCTTCTAGATAACAAAGTTTCACAGTTTAGAAATATCTGTAAGTCTACTCTTGGAGGCCGTAAATTAACCAATTTGACTTACACGCATAAATTGAAAATCTAGCTCTACCTAAGGATGAAGGAGGTGAGATAAAAAAGTCATGAGGCCAAAGTTGTAGATCGTCTCAAATCAGGCGCAGACAATTGTGTTAGTTTTGATGTAGAACTGTTCATTTAGCTGCTACAGTCTAATTAGAGAAACACTGTTTTTCCATTTAAAACTTTTGACATTAAAAAGGCTGCTATCTTCGATTTACTAAGAATTGTTCAAAATCCCTTCTTATTGCACATCTACATTATAGGAATCTACAAATTTCAGCCTCGTATGCTGAGTACTTTTTTAGTTACAGTGATGAGTGGGTGAGTTAGTGGTATTTAATTCAAAAAGCTGAAACTTGACAAAAATATTATGCCAAGATATTCTTTCAGTCGTTACTCTCCCTATGCAGATTCAGTTGTATTTAAATTGAAGAATAAAATAAATAAATCAAACCCAATGTGTAACAGTTGCTTAAGAATGAATGTGTCAACCTAAAACAGGAGATTACACCAATAATAAATCGTTGTTACAAAAAAACTATTTACAACTATTTAGTTTAGTAATTGTTACAAAGTACATAAAATACTTTTAGACCGTACCATAACACTTTTTTTTAAGTGACTTTAGTTTTATTTCTAAACAGAAACGTGTTTTTATGATATTGATTTTGCACGCTTGTTATAAAGCTGTCATTTTATAAGTTTTTGAAAAGCAATTATTAAAAAAGTTAGTGAAGTATAATAAAAGTTGTTAATATAAGTAAATAAACCAGAAAACATGAACCTAATTAGTATTTTACTTTCAAGGTGTTGAATACCTAATTAGTATTTTTAAGAGAGGGGTGTTCAAGTGTTTTCCAACTAACCAAAAACATGTATTAATCTTTAATTTCCTCTCCTAACTTTAGATTGTATTGATGACTGTAATCATTAATATATAAATTAGTTTAATAATACCATTCCTAAAATATCTGGGTATTTTAAATAGTTTAACCAATAGACCATTGTTCCTTTCAAAATATCCCAAATTGCCAATAGTAATAATTCAGATTAAATAATGTTCTAATTTTGTGTTTTAACGTGAAGGTGAGACATATTACATAATTTTAATAAAATCCCTAATACAATAAATTTTGTTTTAAATCAACAAATATTATTAAAAATTTTAAATTAAATAACGCCCACTTAAATATTTTTACTAAGGATTCCGTTGTACTAGCAAACTTAGTAATTATTTCACCACTTAAACACTTTCTGTATTTGTGGTAAGCTTATGTTATTCTTAAAAAAAGTTAAGGAAACAACGTGAAGATACCGTTTAAATGTAAACTTCATTTCCTTTTCAACAAGTTATATTTAGATAATATTCATGATATCATGAACAAATTGTTTTGTTGTTGATGCAGAATACTCAAAAGAATTTAAATATCTTAGAAATTAATAATGGATATTTTAAATTTCTGTGTAACTATCAACTATCCTGAATTCTTTATTACTATAAGTCACAACGAAGATGAAAGTAATAGTTCCCAAATAAAATGCCTAGTGCTATCTGTTCTGGCACGCTAGATTGAGCAACAGATTTGTGGACAAAGTTGGAAACGGGATTGTAACTCTGTCGAGAGCATAATAACAGAGGGAATTGTGAAAATATAACGCGGAAATAAGCTGTGGTGAGTGAGACTTCACAAGCCAAAGAAGTTTTTACCGCCCCAAGAATAATGTCGGGAATAAATAACACACTAAATGTTCATGGGAATAAGGACAACATTTTCCAAACTTATAAAAGTAAGTAGAAAACTATCCTCGGGGCCTAAACATTTTGGAATTATAAATATGGTGCTTTAAATTTTCAAATACAAAATTTAGTTTATTCGTGAAAACAAGCTGTCTTATAAAACAATACTTATCTTACGTGAACAGTCCTTAATGTAATAATTATAAAATATATAAAAGTATCTGACTATAGAAAATGTTTGTTAAATAAACTATATTTAACAAAACCAGCATGAAGTTAATGAACCAAGATATAACTTATCAAAACTTAACAAACATATAATAAATTCCATTATTTACCTGACATAAATATAAAACTAAATAAGAGTTGAATACAAATTTAATATGGCTGCGATACTGTTTACTGCCATTTACGAATTTAGATATTGTAAGTACGATATATGATAGCCAACGAAACATTACAAATAAAAGTCGTTAATTCATTGTATTGTGCCGTAGCACAGATTCGGGTTGCCTCTCTGTAGGTTTTCGTTTGTGTTTCTGTGTTTCATTTCATTGTTCCGTGTTGCCTGTTCGTGTTCGTTCTTTCTTGTTTACCGTCATTAGACTGCTATTGGTTGGCTAAGTCTTTTGGTCTTCGGCTCCAGGGTTCCTGAGGAACATGGATGGTCGCCTGCTTGCTCTTTTATTCTGCCTGATGGTGGCTGAATGCACGGTTGCGGGACTAACGAGCTGGGTCTCTCTTTCTTCTGTGCGACCCAGAGGTTCATTCTTCTCTCTTCTCCACTGTGAGACAGCTTCCTCCAGGACAAGTAGTCGGCACGCAGGTGACCTCCCCATTTGACTTTCTGGTCCGTTTGGCCTCCTCCTGGACTTATTTTTTTAAAAGTGCCTTCTAGTAAAGACGTTGTGTTTCTTTTGTGGGTGGGACTGTGTTAAAGTGGGGATTTAGTGTTTAAGGGTGAGTTTTCTTCTGGGCATAACCGGAGAGCCATTGTAGATTTTATTTAAGTTTTTTAAATTTAATTTTTGTTGCTATTTTTCTTAATTTTGTACTTAAATATTAGCGTGCTCAGGAATTGCTGTTTTAGTTCCCAATTAGGAGCCACCCAGTTTCGCCCGCTGGATTCGATTAATTCTTAGTTGAAATATTTTTTTATTTTTGTTACGTTTTAAAATTGGCCTAACCTCAAATTCCTTTTGCACTCCCAAAGCCTTGTACATTAAAGCTTTCCTTTTATCATTTTCTGTGGTTTTTAGTTATTAATTTGTTATCTTTTATTTATTTTTAGTCATTGTTAAGTACTGCTTTGTTGTTGTTTTTTTCTTTTGTTTATTCGTTGTTGCATTAGCTATTTATTTATTTATTTATGTTTTATATTCTCAAAACTAAACCTATATTGTTGTTGCTTAATTATTAAGTGTTAGATTTTTATGGTCTTTTCTTTAAAAAAAATTTCTTGACTTAGCTATTGCTATTCCTAGTGAAAAGTGTTTTCAACACTTTTTAAATACATAAATTGCTTAATAAGAATATTTTTAATGCTGTAAATAATAACTATTGGGACTCGTATTTTGTCCTTTTTCTTTACCATTCTAATAAAATGCTTTTGTAGGATTATAAGTTAAATATGTCTAGATTAGTTAAATATGTTACACCCCATCATTAGTTAAATATGTTACACCCCATCATTAGTTAAATATGTTACACCCCATCATTAGTTAAATATGTTACACCCCATCATTAGTTAAATATGTTACACCCCATCATTAGTTAAATATGTTACACCCCATCATTAGTTAAATATGTTACACCCCATCATTAGTTAAATATGTTACACCCCATCATTAGTTAAATATGTTACACCCCATCATTAGTTAAATATGTTACACCCCATCATTAGTTAAATATGTTACACCCCATCATTAGTTAAATATGTTACACCCCATCATTAGTTAAATATGTTACACCCCATCATTAGTTAAATATGTTACACCCCATCATTAGTTAAATATGTTACACCCCATCATTAGTTAAATATGTTACACCCCATCATTAGTTAAATATGTTACACCCCATCATTAGTTAAATATGTTACACCCCATCATTAGTTAAATATGTTACACCCCATCATTAGTTAAATATGTTACACCCCATCATTAGTTAAATATGTTACACCCCATCATTAGTTAAATATGTTACACCCCATCATTAGTTAAATATGTTACACCCCATCATTAGTTAAATATGTTACACCCCATCATTAGTTAAATATGTTACACCCCATCATTAGTTAAATATGTTACACCCCATCATTAGTTAAATATGTTACACCCCATCATTAGTTAAATATGTTACACCCCATCATTAGTTAAATATGTTACACCCCATCATTAGTTAAATATGTTACACCCCATCATTAGTTAAATATGTTACACCCCATCATTAGTTAAATATGTTACACCCCATCATTAGTTAAATATGTTACACCCCATCATTAGTTAAATATGTTACACCCCATCATTCAATTTTATAATTTAATTTACTATTCACAAAAGGAAAGTAAAGAGTTCTCATTACGTCTTTATGGCATATTTTATTTACAACATGAAATAGTCTTACAACGTTATTTAATTTTTGTTTAGCCAGTGATATATGTTTCTTGAAATATCAATATCTAATATAATACCTTGGCATTTAATACATTTCTTACATTTTATTCCGAACATTGGTTGATAGTGTATTTAGTTAAATCCCAGCATCATAAGCTAAAGGATCTCAGTTCGATCCCAATCAGAGTCATAACAAATGTTAGAAGGGATCAACAGATAACCACAGGCTGTTACATTCACTTCCTACTTCGTTTGGATCATCTGTTATATTACCATTAATTTACATCTAGTTCTACATTCAAGTTGTTGATATTATTCTCTTCAGTCACTTCTTTTATAATTTACCCTGTTTGCTTTGTATTTGTTTTATTAATAAAAAATAAAAAGAATAATAATTATTTTAAAGTTTTCTAATATCATTATTAGGCTTATTTCTTTAATTTAAAATAATATTTAAAGCTATTAGTAATAGGATGGCATTTTTTTTGTTCTAAAAACAAATAATATCTTTTTAGTCCGTATGCAAGAATATAATTCTATCCATGGCTTAAGTAACACATTTTGAGATGGATCAGCCAAAAACCACTAGCTGTTTATTTGTCATTGGGCTATTAACTAATGACACTTTCTAAGGAATAGTCGGCCTTGGTTTGTAACAAGGACTACATTCGCTCAGCTACACACATCACACCCATTCGAAATCCATATTTTGTCCATATCTTGACGATCGGCGTCTTAAGAATAAATAAATGAATATGGTAAATAAAAATAATAATAAATAAAAAAATAATAAAAAAATATAATTTATCTACTTATTGGTTTGTGCTATGAAAATCATTGTGCTATGAAAGTCAACACTATCTAGCAAGTGCTCTAGTCTTTTGTAGTCAGTAGGATGAGTTGGTGATGTGACCTTGATTTAGTCAGCTGAAACGTTTCTCCGTCACCACTCAGCTAAACAGTTGTAATACAGTGATCTTTTATATTCCACTCGATTTAAGTCGTATGCGTTTTTATTTTATTTAAATTATTTATTCTAGCATGCAAATGGTCATTAGACGTGTAAGACGATTCTGAAGAGAATGTTAACGAGTGACTGCAATTCATTTTTAGCTTGTAAAAGTCTATATTCATCAATCAAATTACCGCTTTGTAAGAAATCAATGTTCATACCATCTATGAGAGGGACATTTTTATAAGCTTTTACAGTTTTATTTGAGAGATACGTTCTTAGCTCATCAATGAATAACATATCAGAATAAAATTTCTCAATCACATCAGCCAAAACAAACTTCAATCACATACCCATGACGTCACAGGATCCCAAGGCCATCAAAAAATGCTTCTATCCATAAAAAAATTCTGAATCAGCTGTTGTCAAAGAACCATCAAATCCCACTACTGAAGTGACAGACTACTTTGTAAACTAGGTTTTATAGTTTCAATCCCCACAAAGTTACCATTTACCATACCAAACATCAAAAACTGTTTACTTGTGAAGCCTTGTAAAAAATTATAGTTTATATAAAACTAAAATAATTTACATTTAGGAATAGAGAAATATTTTCAAAATACTTATGGGCTTAGAACAGCTAAATTAATAATCTAGGAGTAATAATGTATATAATTAAATTAGTGGTGATGGAAATTAAATAGTTCAAATCTCTATAAATAGTAGCCTTAACTTATAAGGGATTTATTTTAAATCCTTTATTTGTTTGTATAGCTGACTATAAACTGAACATAGAGAGTAAAACAAGTTTGTATAGCTGACTACGGACTGAACATAGAAAGTAAAACACATTTGTATAGCTGACTATGGACTGAAAATAGAAAGTAAAACAAGTTTGTATAGCTGACTACGGACTGAACATAGAAAGTAAAACACATTTGTATAGCTGACTATGGACTGAACATAGAAAATAAAACACGTTTGTATATCTGACTATGGACTGATCATGAAAAATAAAACACGTTTGTATAGCTGACTACGGACTGAGCATGGAAAAAACACATTTGTAAAGCTGAATATGGATTGAACATAGAAAGTAAAACACGTTTGTACAGCTGACTATGGACTAAACATAGAAATTAAAACACGGACTGAACATAGATAGTAAAACACGTTTGTATAGCTGACTAGGGACTAAACATAGAAAGTAAAAACGTTTGTATAGCTGACTATGGACTGAACATAGAAAGTAAAACACATTTGTATAGCTGACTATGGGCTGAACATAGAAATTAAAACACATTTGTATAGCTGACTATGGACTGAACATAGAAAGTAAAACACATTTGTATAGCTGACTATGGATTGAACTAAGAAAATAAAACACGTTTGTATAGCTGACTACGGACTAAACGTAGAACGTAATACACGTTTGTATAGTTGACTATGGACTGAGCATAGAAATTAATACACGTTTGTATATAATTAACCAGTTTTATATACAAAAAAATCAAGTGGTTGACGGAACGGATAGACACAATATGGGCCTACAATGACATATATTTATAGAAGATAATTTGTTGTTGTTGTAAGATTGACTTACTTGAGATGTAAGCCGAAACAAGCAGAACTTCTACATTGTAGAACGTACATATCACATTTCGTTCCATGCAAAATTTTTCTTTTTGCTTTAGAATAAAATTACAACGAAATACTCGTATAACAGTCTATAAAAAAATCAGTTGATTAATTCAGTCACTATATCCTGAAAATATACATCAAAATATACAAATGTTTAAATATTTTGTACATAAAAGAATATTAATAACGTCATTCAATGGATTAGCTGCCTCATCCTGAAGGCTTTCAATCATTATTGAGTGGTGGTTGCAAAGTAACATTGTTTATTTGTCAGTCAAATTCCATTTTAACCACAGCCATTGTGGTCCATTACATGTGGTATTATTGACTAATTGTGTTATGTCATTAGTTACCATTCATGCTCCATTAAATACCACAAGCCCTAACGAGGGGGGTAGGGGGAGGCATTCGGTGACATCATTGTAGTTACTTGATTAAACCTCAGCTGAATAGTTCAATACAACGATAGTTGACGTTGACACTTTATGGAAGGGGTTATAATAGGTATTTGTCAACTGTTCTCAATCGACAAATATCGGTAGAAATTGATTCATATAGTAGAAGACTATTTTTAAATATATTCTAAACTAAATGTATTAAAAGAAGGTCCTTTCAGTACTCAAGTAATTATGTTATTAGCTTGTAACATTATTACTTAAAGGTAATGTAAATAATTGTGAAATGATATATAACGTTTAATAACAGTTTTTAATTATTTATTTACATAAGGAAAACAATAACTTAACTTTAGTTTCCTTAACTAAAGAACACACATAGTTTTGAGTGATTACTTGAAGCGGTTTGAAATTGGGCAGCAACACTGCAGTCAAACAGGACTGGCTTTGAAATATGATAGTCAACTAAATAAGATAGCCTAACTTAATGGTACTAAGCAACAAAGTTCGTTTTCATTATAATTATACATAACCCACCCGCCCACCCATACATGTACAGTGGTATTGATAAATGGACTTTTAAAAAGTAAATATTGGTTATCAACTGTCTTTAAAGGTTATAAATTAACTAGCTCAATTATTAGTTAAATTAAAATAAAGGAATTACAATTACTTAAAACTTGGAAAGTATATTTTGGATAAACTGCAAAAACCTACCACCAATATATCGCTTTTAATATATATAATCCAAAATCTAAAAGCGATGTACTCAATCATCAAGAAATCTCCTGACCATTGAACACATTTTGATGAAATTTGGAGGGAAGTTAGCTTTAGTATCATGGGAACTCACTAAGAAAGTATTTCTAGAAATAAAATTCTTTCTGGATATAAACAGCCAATCAACGATTCGCATTTTCCATAAGAGTAACAGTGCCATTAATTAAGTGTATTTAAAAGAGCTGATAAAAAATAATAATATTGCACAAACGCTCAGCTTATTGTTTTTCATTCTAAAATATTTAAGGTCATTTCTAATAACACTATTACTACTTTGCATAACCATAAGGTTGACAAGTAGGTGTTCCTAGACTATAAAACATAGTTACATAGGAGATATTCAGCGGAGTAACCTTTTATATTTATGTGATGATTTAGAGAGAACCATGGAGTCAAGGGTAAGTGATTGTAGAGAACCACGGAGTCAAGGGTAAGTGATTGTAGAGAACCATCCCGTAGTAAAGCAAGATTTCTTGGCTATTAGTAAATTTTAAACCTTCAATTTAAATTTAAAGAGTATATCTTAAATATTTATTTAAACATTAATTGTTTTATTTTCAAATATAGGCTTAGCATTTTGATTTCAAATATTATATAAATGCTAGTATTTACCAAAACTTATATATTATTATGAATACATAATGTAACACCTGTGTAGTTTAGTACAGGGATTACAATTTGGACTATTCTAGAGTTTTATCATAGTATATGAACGAGCTATCATATGTTTTAACTGTAATTTTCTTAAGAAAATCTAGAGCTCGTTTTTTAAATATACGTACAAATACGTTTATTAGTAACATTTGATTCACTAACTGGTAGGTAGTGTAGTTTGTTGAGTCTTAGTTCGATCCCAATCACAGTCAACAATAACCACCGGTTGATGATTTGTCATTGATCTATTAATTAATAACAATTTCTAAAGAATAGTCAGCCTTGGTTTGTAACAATGACTACATTCACTCATTTATATTCATAACACTCATTTAACAGCCATTTTCACTCAGACCTTGACGATCGGCGTCTTAGGAATAAATGAATAACAGTAACTTGAACAATGAATGATCAATACAAATTTGAATTCAAAAACTAATTAGCCACAGTAAAGATAGCGATAAGTAGCTTATCCGTTGTTAGATTCCTCAAACAAGCTTTACGTTGTTAGTAAGTTTTGGTAGTGGCCTTCAGAACTTAAGCCTTGCTTACAATTAGTTTATCTGCAATGAATGCATTTAACACTACTACTTCAAAACCGTTAACTTCAAATATATAATAAGTGATATTTAGTGCAATTACATTATGCATAGTATGATACTAAAAAACTGTATTCAGTTATATATAGATTAGTTTTAAGGATTTATCTATTGACAAGTGATTAACTTTTCAATAATTTTCGTAAAATAATTTTCATTTAGTTGTAATTTATTATTTGTTTACTTTTCATTGTGTTAATAATAATAATAAATGTATTTATTGCTTTCACAGGTACAGATTAGTTTCACAGGCAAAAATATTGATCACAATAAAAAGGCACATTTGATGAAACATAAAAAAAAAAACTTAAATAACTAAAGACACACAATTATAACTTATGCGCCCAAATAAAGTACTCCAAATTATATAATACATTCTTGGTTATAATACAATAATATAAATACAGTTTAAATACAACCAGACATAAGCTAAATTATTAAACATAAGATTAATTTGTAATGAAACAGATATATTAAAAACCAAAACAAACAAAAGAAAACATAAATACTGAAACCTGCGAAAAACAACTGCGACCCCAACAGACCAAGGGCCCAATTATGGGGGCCGCATGAAAAAAAAAAAAAATATTAATAATTATTAAGACCTCCATGCCTGTACAAAAATAACAATACTTAATTTTAAAAATTTAAGGATTAAAAACTCTTGACTCATCCAATCAATGCTTATTTGAATACATTAATAAAAATAAAAAATAAGTATATAAAAAAAAAAAAATCCAAGAAATGAATTTGAATAACTAAATTAATTTAGGTTGAGAAACCTAGTCGTTCCAGCAACCCTTCAACGTATCAAGTCTTTACATGTTGCTCTGAATACTGCCCGTGACATGTCCACATCTACACCACCAGCTATAGAATTAAATAATATGATTGTAAAATTTAGAAAGGAGTTAGCATGAGCGGCAGTACGAGCCCCACCAGGGTATAACATATAGCCAGCACGCCTACCATAAGCCGGCACACACCAGTTTATCTTACTTAAGGTGTTAGTATATTATATGATAATAAATTGTTAATTAGACATCTTTACTGAGGAACCAAAGTGCTGTTTCTGAGACTATATGTAGAAGACACATAAAACACTGATTGGCTTAGATTATATAACTATTATTTATAAGAGAAATTAAATTTTGTTTCAAAGCTAGACAGGTCTAGGAATGCCTTGCATCCTACTCAGTTTAAACTGATAAAGTGCATGTTATTCTTCAGAAGTTTACATTAAGTTGAAATATAAAGTAAAACACAAGTGTACATTACATTAGGGTATAATACATTAGGGTATAATACATTAGGGTATAATACATTAGGGTATAATACATTAGGGTATAATACATTAGGGTATAATACATTAGGGTATAATACATTAGGGTATAATACATTAGGGTATAATACATTAGGGTATAATACATTAGGGTATAATACATTAGGGTATAATACATTAGTTGTAACAACTAGTACATTTCGTATAATTTATCTCCGTACAACAGAAATAATAGCTACATTTTAGGATCATAAAATAAAAATCATAATATGTGAAAAATAATCGGAATATGGGCTTATATAGAATATTTCTTAGTTCACTTTCCCAAATTTGCCTCGTACTCTGTAGAATGTAGTGGTTGTAATACTCGTATAGTCATTATATCTGTGGAAACCGCCGGAGAGTCAATTGGATGGTCTTTTGGTAGTTTGAATTATGTAATTGTATATACAATTTAAATCACTATTATTTTCACTACTGCCTCCAAATATCTGATTTGTCACACATGCTTAATT
Organism: Stictocephala bisonia; assembly: GCA_035578905.1. Lineage (NCBI taxonomy): Eukaryota > Metazoa > Arthropoda > Insecta > Hemiptera > Membracidae > Stictocephala > Stictocephala bisonia. The sequence goes on along the minus strand of JAQJVL010000013.1, from coordinate 2,293,528 downwards.
CAAACATTTTAGTTTAAAAAATAAATAAAGGATTTTCCTCTCACTGGAGCCATAAATTAGTTCTCAGATTTCAAGTAATATATGTTATTGAAACGGCATATTCAATAATACAATAGGTTCTCAAAGCAATAAACACTTATGAATTACTAATCCACGCATGGTAGTAGTGATTTTAGGTACATATAGATTACAATTAGACGTTTTCCAACACGAAACACAACACCCGAAGCCAAACAACAATTGTAAAGGTACAATATTGTATGGACACTGTCTGTATTGCTGTGAGAAATTTGTAAACGTGGTCTATCTGAATATGCTCTTCCAACGAAATACTCTCCACTTTTTATTGCTACTTACTTTTCGTGTATAAATGTAATTCGAACGAAATTATGATAAAATATAAGATAAATATATGAAAAGGCTAAGATATAATATTAAATGGAAGGGCTATAAGTAAAATCTTTAATACAAAATCATAACCACTTGAAATCTGATCATGTAAAATAAATACTGTAATAACATAAGACACATAACGAATAAGTTAAAAAATAAATGTAAATGTCAATATGATAAGTAAATGTTTTTGGCTTTCAGGGGATTGCATCAAACTCTAACATATAACAGTGACAGAAAGTTTACCAGTATTCAATAATTAACTTACATATATTCTGTAATATTTTTAAAATGTAGGAGAAAATAAATTTTAAGAAGAATGCATTTTAGTTTTCTTAACACATTGAATCTATATTGCATATATATGCAATATAGATTCAAAGTAAATCTATATGCATATATATGGTAGTGGGCGGGAGGGGGTTAATGAAGGTATGTATGAAAAGGCTGAAGGTAATTATGGTCTAGTTAACACATACCAATTTGATAATTTTTGCCTTATATTTAAACAGTCGTTTTAGTCATCCAATGCCATTTTATTTGTATCTATGGATATGAGTGGTTTGTATTATTGGAAATCTATTCTAAAGAATACTAATATATTTTTTGTCTATTATTAAAATATTATTTTGACATCAGTGAAGGACGAACATTTAACCATCTCAGCGAGGTGGATGGAGCGGACACTTAAACTCTAAAGTTATTTCTCTAAATCGACCTATGGTCACAATTTAAAACAACAACATGTTTATCCAGACAACAAACTAAGATGTAACTATGGATTGTTGGTGAATAACTCTCATGTACATTACTTGTATCATATTAACACACTTTCTTGGGGAATACATTTATTTTGTATAGTTAATTATTGGATTTTGTAAGAAGAATAACTATGATAAACAATAATTATTGCCTATAGATGATCATGTAAGCTTACAACAAAGTCCCAGTCTCTGATTAGTGCTAAAAAAAAGATCTTAATGTACAGTGTAACTCTCCTCAGCAGTTCCTAAAATAAACTTGTTTATAAATAGGATTATATTTTATATCCTTCTCTGCACAGCTATTTCACGTTGAACAATGGTTCTTGTTTGTACCTAGACATGACTTAAATCAGCATTATAAACAAGATTATACCTTATATATTTCTCTGCGCAACTGTTTCACGTTAAACAATGGTTCTTGTTTGTTTCGAGACATGACTAAAGTCAACTTTATAATTAGGACTATACCTTATAGCCTTCTCTGCACAGCTGTTTCACGTTGAACAATGGTTCTTGTTTGTATCAATACATGAATAAAGTCAGCATTATAAACAAGATTATACCTTATATATTTCTCTGCGCAGCTGTTTCACGTTAAACAATGGTTCTTGTTTGTATCGAGACATGACTAAAGTCAGCATTATAAACCTGATAGCCTTCTCTGTACAGCTGTTTCACGTTGAACAATGGTTCTTGTTTGTATCAATACATGAATAAAGTCAGCATTATAAACAAGATTATACCTTATATATTTCTCTGTACAGCTACTTCACGTTGAACAATGGTTCTTGTTTGTATCGAGACATGACTAAAGTCAGCATTATAAACCTGATAGCCTTCTCTGTACAGCTGTTTCACGTTGAACAATGGTTCTTGTTTGTATCAATACATGAATAAAGTCAGCATTATAAACAAGATTATACCTTATATATTTCTCTGCGCAGCTGTTTCACGTTAAACAATGGTTCTTGTTTGTATCGAGACATGACTAAGGTCAGCAGTATAAATAGGACTATACCTGATAGCCTTCTCTGTACAGCTACTTCACGTTGAACAATGGTTCTTGTTTTTATCTAGACATGACTTAAGTCAACATTATAAACAAGATTTTACCTTATATATTTCTCTGCGCAGCTGTTTCACGTTAAACAATGGTTCTTGTTTGTATCGAGACATGACTGAAGTCATCATTACACCTGATAGCCTTCTCTGCACAGCTGTTTCACGTTGAACAATGGTTCTTGTTTGTATCGAGACATGACTTAAGTCAACATTATAAACAAGATTTTACCTTATATATTTCTCTGCGCAGCTGTTTCACGTTTAACAATGGTTCTTGTTTTTATCTAGACATGACTTAAGTCAACATTATAAACAAGATTTTACCTTATATATTTCTCTGCGCAGCTGTTTCACGTTAAACAATGGTTCTTGTTTGTATCGAGACATGACTGAAGTCATCATTACACCTGATAGCCTTCTCTGCACAGCTGTTTCACGTTGAACAATGGTTCTTGTTTGTATCGAGACATGACTAAAGTCAGCATTATAAATAGGACTATACCTTATAGCCTTCTCTGTACAGCTGTTTCACGTTGAACAATGGTTCTTGTTTGTATCGAGACATGACTAAAGTCAGCATTATAAATAGTACTATACCTTATAGCCTTCTCTGTACAGCTGTTTCACGTTGAACAATGGTTCTTGTTTTTATCTAGACATGACTTAAGTCAACATTATAAACAAGATTTTACCTTATATATTTCTCTGCGCAGCTGTTTCACGTTAAACAATGGTTCTTGTTTGTATCGAGACATGACTGAAGTCATCATTAAACCTGATAGCCTTCTCTGCACAGCTGTTTCACGTTAAACAATGGTTCTTGTTTGTATCGAGACATGACTAAAGTCAGCAGTATAAATAGGACTATACCTTATAGCCTTCTCTGTACAGCTGTTTCACGTTGAACAATGGTTCTTGTTTGTATCAATACATGAATAAAGTCAGCATTATAAACAAGATTATACCTTATATATTTCTCTGCGCAGCTGTTTCACGTTAAACAATGGTTCTTGTTTGTATCGAGACATGACTAAAGTCAGCATTATAAACCTGATAGCCTTCTCTGTACAGCTGTTTCACGTTGAACAATGGTTCTTGTTTGTATCAATACATGAATAAAGTCAGCATTATAAACAAGATTATACCTTATATATTTCTCTGTACAGCTACTTCACGTTGAACAATGGTTCTTGTTTGTATCGAGACATGACTAAAGTCAGCATTATAAACCTGATAGCCTTCTCTGTACAGCTGTTTCACGTTGAACAATGGTTCTTGTTTGTATCAATACATGAATAAAGTCAGCATTATAAACAAGATTATACCTTATATATTTCTCTGCGCAGCTGTTTCACGTTAAACAATGGTTCTTGTTTGTATCGAGACATGACTAAGGTCAGCAGTATAAATAGGACTATACCTGATAGCCTTCTCTGTACAGCTACTTCACGTTGAACAATGGTTCTTGTTTTTATCTAGACATGACTTAAGTCAACATTATAAACAAGATTTTACCTTATATATTTCTCTGCGCAGCTGTTTCACGTTAAACAATGGTTCTTGTTTGTATCGAGACATGACTGAAGTCATCATTACACCTGATAGCCTTCTCTGCACAGCTGTTTCACGTTGAACAATGGTTCTTGTTTGTATCGAGACATGACTGAAGTCAACATTATAAACAAGATTTTACCTTATATATTTCTCTGCGCAGCTGTTTCACGTTAAACAATGGTTCTTGTTTTTATCTAGACATGACTTAAGTCAACATTATAAACAAGATTTTACCTTATATATTTCTCTGCGCAGCTGTTTCACGTTAAACAATGGTTCTTGTTTGTATCGAGACATGACTAAAGTCAACATTATAAACCTTATAGCCTTCTCTGCACAGCTACTCACGTTGAACAATGGTTCTTGTTTGTATCGAGACATGACTAAAGTCAGCATTATAAATAGGACTATACCTTATAGCCTTCTCTGTACAGCTGTTTCACGTTGAACAATGGTTCTTGTTTGTATCGAGACATGACTAAAGTCAGCAGTATAAATAGTACTATACCTTATAGCCTTCTCTGTACAGCTGTTTCACGTTGAACAATGGTTCTTGTTTTTATCTAGACATGACTTAAGTCAACATTATAAACAAGATTTTACCTTATATATTTCTCTGCGCAGCTGTTTCACGTTAAACAATGGTTCTTGTTTGTATCGAGACATGACTGAAGTCATCATTATAAACCTGATAGCCTTCTCTGCACAGCTACTCACGTTGAACAATGGTTCTTGTTTGTATCGAGACATGACTAAAGTCAACATTATAAACCTTATAGCCTTCTCTGCACAGCTACTTCACGTTGAACAATGGTTCTTGTTTGTATCGAGACATGACTAAAGTCAGCATTATAAATAGGATTATACTTTATATCCTTCTCTGCACAGTTGGTTCACGTTCAGCAATGGTTCTTCTTTGTATCTAGACATGACTAAAGTCAGCATTACACCTGATAGCCTTATCTGCACAGCTGTTTCACGTTGAACAATGGTTTTTGTTTGTATCTAGATATTACGAAAGTCAGCATTATAAATAGGATTACACTTTATATTCTTCTCTGCACAGCTATTTCACGTTGTAAAATGGTTCTTGTTTTTATCTAGACATGACTTAAATCAGCATTATAAACAAGATTATACCTTATATATTTCTCTGCGCAGCTGTTTCACGTTAAACAATGGTTGTTCTTTGTATGGAGTAATGCCTAAGTAAGGATTATATATTTTCAATTATAACACGTAATTGTAACTTTTAACAATAATTTACAAATAAATAAAATTATTTTCATATCACTGAAGCTTAGTAATGCACATGTTGTTATGTTTTAAAAATGTACACAGTTTGTATGAGTTGATCTGAAATGTAATTTTTATAAATTGTATGATTAAAAACGTTGTTCTTGATTAAGGAGTTAATCTATTTTTTTCTGCGCCTTTGATTTAGGCCAGATTCTTGATTAGGCTTATAAAAATCCATGGAAACATTAACTCCGTGATACTTTTTGTTAGGAAGCAAGAACATCACTTGTTGTGTTGGGTCCAGTAGATCAATATTGGTTTGATATACATTCACGCTTAATATAGTAGAGTACTCAATGGACTGACCCACCCACCCATCCAACACATATAGAGGTACTGACCCTCCCACCCAACCATACACATAAAATGGTACTAAATAGACGTACAGTGGTGAAGGCCATGACCCACCCACCCAAACACGTAGAGTAGTACTGACCCACCTGCCTACCCATACACACACAGTGGTACCACAGGTTTATACTGTGTGGTGGTACTAAATAGAAGTTCATTGGTAACAAACTAACCCACCCATTCACTTACAGTGGTATTCACCTATCCACCCACCCATACACATATCGCTTTAACGTATGGATGTAAATAATTCTAAAATTACCTAAAAAATGTATTACTAATTTTGTAACGTTATTTACCAACAATTTATGGTTTTTTAATATACTATGCACATTGGATTTGTCATCCTATTTTCAGAATTATATGGAGCCTAAATATAATTGTCTTGTATTATTACTTTATTTATTATTACAAATGTAATCATAGAAATGCCTTAAACAATGAACCGTTTCTCCATGATGAATCTTTTAGTAAAATTTCCACATATTATATGTCACAGTTAGTTTGTAGAGAGGAAATATGTAGTCAAGTTTTTCTACAAAAGGCTTTTGTTTGTTGCCATTTAAGAAATTTTCTGTCTTTTGAGATATGTTGATAGTTTGTAAAGAAAATGCCTCTACAACTTTCCACTAGAGAATGAATATAATGCTTTTTTGTTTCTTTGAATGCTTATACAGAATTTTGGTGTATTCACGCATCAAAATGACGTTAAAATAAACAAATCTAAGAATGTAATAAGTTTATATTAAATTAAATGAACTTATTCACTAAATGTCTCCTTATAACAAACCTATATATGGTTTTTATATAATAATACAAATTGTATGGCGTCCACAGGCATTCCACTCTTGTTGCATGTATGATAAATAAGTGTATCTAGTACTATGTTGTGTACATTCAGTGAGTGAGTGAGTTGGTCCAGAAAGACATAGGAGGGCAACCTTTGGCAACCTTTTCGCTAACAACCTTATGTGCAAGAGTTGGGGAGGGGAGGTGGCAGTATTCATTATCGTAAGTATAAAGCTTGGTGGGTAGGCTTTAACAGCTTATCTGTCAACGCCGCCCTCGTGTTTGGAGGGCCATCATTATCGTAGGCATTTGACTTGGTGGGTTGGCTTTGCCAACTTTTACGTCATGTACTCATATGGAGTTAGTTGGAGGACCAAATAGTTTATGAAGTATGTAACTGGGAGAGTAGGATACAATAGTGTACTAGAAAGCACTGTTAATTTGTAAGATGGTCTGAGGTCCACCACTGTCGTAAAAATGTAGGTGGGAGGCTAGGATTCAATAATTGTTCATTTGTGAGTTGGTTCAAAGTTCATCACTGTTGTTTATATGTAGCTAAGAGAATAGGCTTCAATAGTTTGTCCTAAAAACTTGTTTATTTGTGAGTTGGTGCAGGGACCATCACTGACGTAAGTGTGGCTGGGAAGGATGGCTCCAATAGCTGATCATTTGTGAGTTGGTTCTAAGTTCTAGGAGGATAGGCTTCAATACTTATTCGTTTGTGCAAGGTCCATCACTGATGTAAATGTATGGCTGGCAAGGTAGGCTTCAATAGCTGATCATTTGGAATTAGTTCAGAGTCCATCAATTTCATTAATATGAGGCTGGAAAGGTAGGCTTCAATAGAGTGCCAGAGAGTGCTGCTCATTTGTGAGTTGGTTTGAAGTCCATCACGGTTGTAAATGTGTAGTTGGAAGGGTAGGCTTCATTAGAATGCCAGACAAAGATGTTCATTAGTGAGTTGGTTCGAGGTCCATCACTGTTGTAAATGTGTAGTTGGAAGGGTAGGCTTCAATAGAATGCCAGACAGTGCTGTTCATTTGTGAGTTGGTTCGAGGTCCATCACTGTTGTAAATGTGTAGTTGGAAGGGTAGGCTTCAATAGAATGCCAGGCAGTGCTGTTCATTAGTGAGTTGGTTCGAGGTCCATCACGGTTGTAAATGTGTAGTTGGAAGGGTAGGCTTCAATAGAATGCCAGACAGTGCTGTTCATTTGTGAATCGGTTCGAGGTCCATCACGGTTGTAAATTTGTGCCTTAGAGGGCAGGCTTCAATAGAGTGCCAGGCAGTGCTGTTCATTTGTGAGTCGGTTCGAGGTCCATCACGGTTGTAAATGTGTGGCTGGGAGGGTAGGCTTCAATAGAATGCCAGACAGTGCTGTTCATTTGTGAGTTGGTTCGATGTCCATCACGGTTGTATATGTGTAGTTGGAAGGGTAGGCTTCATTAGACTGCCAGACAAAGCTGTTCATTAGTGAGTTGGTTTGAGGTCCATCACTGTTGTAAATGTGTGGTTGGGAGGGCAGGCCTCAATAGAGTGCCAGGCAGTGCTGTTCTTTTGTGAGTCGGTTCGACGTCTATCACGGTTGTAAATTTGTGGCTGGGAGGGCAGGCTTCAATAGAGTGCCAGGCAGTGCTGTTCATTTGTGAATCGGTTCGAGGTCCATCACGGTTGTAAATGTGTGGCTGGGAGGGTAGGCTTCAATAGAATGCCAGACAGTGCTGTTCATTTGTGAGTTGGTTCGAGGTCCATCACGGTTGTAAATGTGTGGCTGGGAGGGTAGGCTTCAATAGAATGCCAGACAGTGCTGTTCATTTGTGAGTTGGTTCGAGGTCCATCACGGTTGTAAATTTGTGGTTGGGAGGGTAGGCTTCAATAGAGTGCCAGGCAGTGCTGTTCATTTGTGAGTCGGTTCGACGTCTATCACGGTTGTAAATTTGTGGCTGGGAGGGTAGGCTTCAATAGAATGCCAGACAGTGCTGTTCATTTGTGAGTTGGTTCGAGGTCCATCACGGTTGTAAATGTGTGGCTGGGAGGGTAGGCTTCAATAGAATGCCAGACAGTGCTGTTCATTTGTGAGTTGGTTCGAGGTCCATCACGGTTGTAAATGTGTGGTTGGAAGGGTAGGCTTCATTAGACTGCCAGACAAAGCTGTTCATTAGTGAGTTGGTTTGAGGTCCATCACTGTTGTAAATGTGTGGTTGGGAGGGCAGGCTTCAATAGAGTGCCAGGCAGTGCTGTTCATTTGTGAGTCGGATCGACGTCTATCACGGTTGTAAATTTGTGGCTGGGAGGGCAGGCTTCAATAGAGTGCCAGGCAGTGCTGTTCATTTGTGAGTCGGTTCGAGGTCCATCACGGTTGTAAATGTGTGGCTGGGAGGGTAGGCTTCAATTGAATGCCAGACAGTGCTGTTCATTTGTGAATCGGTTCGAGGTCCATCACGGTTGTAAATGTGTGGCTGGGAGGGTAGGCTTCAATAGAATGCCAGACAGTGCTGTTCATTTGTGAATCGGTTCGAGGTCCATCACGGTTGTAAATGTGTGGCTGGGAGGGTAGGCTTCAATAGAATGCCAGACAGTGCTGTTCATTTGTGAATCGGTTCGAGGTCCATCACGGTTGTAAATTTGTGCCTGGGAGGGCAGGCTTCAATAGAGTGCCAGGCAGTGCTGTTCATTTGTGAGTCGGTTCGAGGTCCATCACGGTTGTAAATGTGTGGCTGGGAGGGTAGGCTTCAATAGAATGCCAGACAGTGCTGTTCATTTGTGAATCGGTTCGAGGTCCATCACGGTTGTAAATTTGTGGCTGGGAGGGCAGGCTTCAATAGAGTGCCAGGCAGTGCTGTTCATTTGTGAATCGGTTCGAGGTCCATCACGGTTGTAAATGTGTGGCTGGGAGGGTAGGCTTCAATAGAATGCCAGACAGTGCTGTTCATTTGTGAGTTGGTTCGAGGTCCATCACGGTTGTAAATGTGTGGCTGGGAGGGTAGGCTTCAATAGAATGCCAGACAGTGCTGTTAATTTGTGAGTTGGTTCGAGGTCCATTACGGTTGTAAATTTGTGGTTGGGAGGGTAGGCTTCAATAGAGTGCCAGGCAGTGCTGTTCATTTGTGAGTCGGTTCGACGTCTATCACGGTTGTAAATGTGTAGCTGGGAGGGTAGGCTTCAATAGAATGCCAGACAGTGCTGTTCATTTGTGAATCGGATCGACGTCTATCACGGTTGTAAATATGTGGCTGGGAGGGTAGGCTTCAATAGAATGCCAGACAGTGCTGTTCATTTGTGAGTTGGTTCGAGGTCCATCACGGTTGTATATGTGTGGCTGGAAGGGAAAGCAAGCTAGTTTTATTCTTGTATACGAATAACATTTATTACAGCACTTATAAATTTATTTTTAGGTCAGGAGTCATTTGGTTGGTGTACTTTGCAATACCAGTGAGTATTTATAAGCCTAATTTTAAATTACTTACTTGTTTTGAAAATGATCTTCGTATTGGAAAATATATAATTTGAAAATAAATATTCAACAAAATCTTAGTAAGTATATTTTCTTTAATTGTATGAGTCTTTCCGGTTTAAGATGAAATCGTCTTATACATATTTAAAAGATAGATTTCTTAACAAATCAATGTGTTTTGGTCTCAAAATATTATCTTCGTTATAAAAAGGCCGCATGTAAAACAATACTTATTGGAGTATAGAGAAGCATTATTTTCAAATAATATATACTATATAGTTGTTTTTTTGTAGCTCAAATATTATAGAATTTCAGAAATTTGTTAAATATTGCCATCACCTTGTTATACCTAAAAGATGATACAAATAATTATTAGTTACAATAAGTGTAAAGCAACGACGTAAAGAAATAATGATTAGTTGATAACGTGAGATACGTGTCTGTGTTAAGACTGATTGAGAATGAAGTGGCTTTAATTTGCCAGTTCTCAAACACCTGCCGTAACCGTATTTAAATGGTAATTCGGGGATCTATTTCCATTGTAATAAGGAACCCCCTAGAGGTCAGCTATTGCTCACGACTGTAGTTCTCAAACTTGTAAAACTATTTGTACTAGTTTAGAAATAAGATTTTTATGAGACGCCTTATTACTTTTAAGAACATTTCTGTCATAAATAGATCAAGATATATAAAAATAAATAAATAAATTGTCAACAAAGAATTACCCTTAACAAAAATATCGTCACCAGTTTGCAACATTTAGGTTATAAAATAAAATAAAATAAACCTGAATACACTAAATCTTAGAGAATTGTTATTGTATATTTAAAAATTTATTAAAGGTTTGATTAGCTTAATATGATTGGGTGAACACAGTTTTAACATAATTTTACTGAAATAAAGTGGTACTTTTACATAAATTATAAAAAAATACTTATGCACATATTTTCCCACTCATTTACAATAACTAAAATGAATTAAATTATGAACAAACATTATCTTGCCTTTGTTTTAGAAACAAAACGGTTCATATAGCCTAATACAATTCAAAACTAACAACAAGCAGGCTTTATATTCCTACTAGAGATCATCCATATAATATTATCTGTTAGTGCAACCTTGATATGTATACACCATTACGTAATACGACATATCATGTACACACACCTACATATACGTGGTGTTATGTACAAGCTATAACCTTAATTATGTAACATGTCCTAGTATAGTGTTATGTGTATATATTACTAACTATAAAATGTATTTGTAAACTTTTACCGAGTATCTATCCTATAATATGTACACATTGTTATACTATACAGATTTTTTTTTATATTCACTCAAGAAAATGAAGAATATTTTATGGTTCCCTAAGCCGGATAGCGTTTGGTCTGTCTTTTTTACCATGAACGTGTGATATTGTGTGAAATGAGTCTGCAGTATAATGTGTGTCGTTTTCCTAGCTTCATGAACTAACATCCCTCTTTAAGGAAAGATGTTTAAGTTTATTTTTCCAACATTTGGTTGACAGTAAAAATTAGAAATATAGTTTATTAAGAAAATACAATAAATTATGTTAAAGGCTGGTTGAAGTTTATAAACTTGGAAATGTTACTTTTTGTATAAAGTTATTTAATGTTTATTGGGATGTAAATATGTAACTAGTTTATGTGTCCACAAAAGCATATATTTATGGTAAAACCAAACAGGGCTAAACTCACAGACATTCCAATAGGTTTAGGACAATCTTTCTTCTGTAATTCATTGACACGGTTATTCTCCATCTTCAATTACCACTTGACAGAATACCAGTGAAGCGTCTTATCTAAGCAGCGGGGGGGGGGGGAGGGATGCTGCTACCCTGTTAGTCACTGTTAGTCAAACCCTTAGCATTGCTTACTGCTTGTATTTTATTGACAGTTACAATTTCATTTGTCGAATGGGATAGATTAACCTATTGTTTCTGTTTGTAATGTTAGTGCATTTTGTAACATGTAAGGGTCGTGCCGTCGGGGTTAGTCTATAATAACACCCGACAGCACATTTAATAGATTATACCAAAATATGTCTAAATGTTTGGTTTAAGGACATGTACATAACTGCAAAGTTTCATTATATTTATTTCAATGGTTTTGAATTTATTAAATATATTCCAGACTTTTACCCTCCCACCCACCCATACACGTGCAGTGGTTATGACCCTCCCACCCACCCATACACTTACTGTGGTTATGACCTTCCCACCCACCCATACACATACTGTGGTTATGACCCTCCCGGTCACCCATACACGTACTGTGGTATTGACCCACCCGCCAACCATACACGTACAGATATGGTTTTTATACCACTGTAGTGTATGGTTGGGTGGGTGGGTCAATATTACTGTGCGTGTATAGGTGGACAGGTGGGTCAATGCCACTGTACATGTATGGGTGGGCGGGTGGGACATTACAACTTTACATGTATGGTTTTCCGGGTGAGTTAATTCCAATGTACGTGTACAGTTGGATGGGTGGATAAATACTACTGTACTTGTATGGGTGGGTGGTTGGGTGGGGTTGAGCCAGTTCTGCAAAATCAATGACATATGATAAAATTATGGGATACATTATGGGAGGTAGTGGAATTAAAGAAGCCCTCACTGTACTGTACGCAGAACATATTGTTGATGATATTTCGTCCGGACATGCATTGCAAGAAAGGAACGTGTGCTTTTACTAGTACAAGTCTTTATCAAGATTGATTTTTTCTTATGTTCAAAGAAACAATTGATTAAGAATTTTCTGCTTTTTATGATAAAAATACGTTGAATTATTTAAACATGTTTTATAATACTGAAATAACAGAAAATTGTAGCTTCAAAAAAGTTGGTGATATAACTGAAAACAAGTTAGTAGAGCTTGAGAATATAACCTCAAAATTTTTCTCAGCTATTCTCGAATGGTTTTAATTCTAAAATATTTCATTGCTGCTGAATGGATTTAAGCGATTGGAATTTACACTTAAATATTACTGAATTAATGATTCCCTACTTACATTTACCTGGCCATTTTCCATATGCCAAGTGTGGGTCAGTACCACTGAATGTGTATGGGTGGGCGGGTGGGTTAGTACCACAGTGCGTGTATGGGTGAGTGGGTGGGTCAATACCACAGTGCATGTATGGGTGGGCTGGTGGGTTAATACAGTAGTATGGAAATATATGTAAAAATAAACATCCTCTTTATTATTCGGTCGACCCAGTTATAAACGCATTAATACCACCCTCGTTCATCAAACCCATTCGCAAATAACTTGTAACTAATTTAAGAAGTTCTCAAACATTCCAATAAAATATTTTATTATGTAAATAATAATAAAATAATTTATTGGAATGTTTGAGAATTTCTTAAATTAGTTACATTTTCCAATAAAGAACTCAAAGAAGAAATAACTTGTAACTTATCGATTAATAAAATACCATTCTCGGCAGGCTATTCAAAGAATCCCTCTGGTCTGAGAAAGGTGAGCGTGGTTCACCGAAATCGATCACCATAATATTTGTGCATTTTGTACTTGTATTGTAATATATTTGTGTTGTGTGACGTTTACTTGCACTGTATATGTACCAACACGTATTGTGCTAATAAAAAAAACTATTTACTATACACCACAATGATTATAAATTAACGGCATATTGAAGGTACATCTCATTTTTAAGTTTGTGAGCCAAACGAAGCATTCCGAAGTCTTACAACTATATATAAATAAACTTTGCTAATAGTTTTGTTAAATGCTATTTGTGAGTAGGCCTAATTCCTAATTGCGTAATTACATAAGTAACTTGTAAAATAATTAGAGAATATTCTAGTAGCCCTAATTTCATCATTTAAATTTACTAAAAGGTGCGCTACCAACCGTTGCTCACTAGATTCTCCGTATGATTGCATTAATGAAGTGTAAGTATTTTTATGAATTATAAGTATTCATGGGGGAACTAAACTCCTTCCTGTGATCAATGTTGTTATTTGTATGTGCTGCAACACCGCACAATATATATTTTTTATTTAATGTAAATAACAAAACACATTTATTTACTAATTATTATGAAGACTTTGAATTGGGTCTCAATTATAATATGTGTTTATAGTTTTTGAACATTAACATTAAACGTGTTATAGTTCCAATGCAAATACCTTAATCGGGTACAAATTAAGAGGCTACATTTGATTCCAAGGTTTAGTTAATACCTACGTGCATGTGTGGGTGGGTTGGGTCCATGTAGCTAGTATGTTGTTTAGGGGAGAGAACTAACTCGGGTATAGAATTGTGATCTGGTACAACGGAAATAAAAAATAAGTTTAAAAACTTTAAACTGAACAAGCTGTGACGAGAGAAAAGGAATTTTTGGTCGTACAAGAGAATCATACAGTCAGAATTTACAAAAAATATATCAGACAATTCCAATATTTAGTAATCAATTGGTTGAATATTTTATGATTACTGTAACCTCCAGCTATCTCAAAAATATATGCAAAGTTTGGCTAAACGTATTTTGATTCTGGAAGTGATTCAATTCTTGGAGTGTTCCCTGAATTGGGTCGTCACATAACAACTAGGTAAAGTTCTGTACTTCATAATTCAACGTCTGCTGGTCACTTTAGGTTTTTTTAAATATTAATTTTAAGTTAATAAATGTATTCGAAATTACTAATACTTACTTAAATATTGAATATTGCTTTGGTCATGTTATATCACCATCACATTATTTTAACGATAACAATAACATTTTTTCTTATTTTAATATCAAGAAACTATAAATGAAGAACTGACTGTGCATTCTAATAGTTACACTAATGATAAGTGTAAGGTCTTAAAATAATTAAGAATCAGAATATTTACGTAAAGTCCACTATATTTTACATTGAAAAATCTATAGATTAAAATGTTGATTTTATGCTTTAGGGCTTGTTTCATTTTATTGTTTTAGTTCATATAAACGATAATGTAATAGCAAGTTGTTCAGTGTTAAGAGATATTTTATAATTGGGTTGGTAAATCAACGTGTTTAGATAGTTAACAAGTAGCTTAGGTAATATATATCGTATGTTTTTTGCCAGCTACCAATGTTTAAAAATTTAAAATTATGTAAAAGCTGAGTTTTATACTTGGAAAAGAGTCCAAATATTATTTTATAACCAAATAAAAAATAAAATAAATAGCAAATTATCTCCTGTCACAAAGCTAAATCCAATTTATCAAGCCATTTAGAATCTCACTGATTCTATTTATTCTAGCTAATCCCTCCGTAAAACTTCGCAAGGGGCACCCTGAAACTATGTGATCCATTGTTTGGATATAACCCCAATTGCATAATTGGGCTATAGACACATGGTTGACAGACAAAATTCACATGACTGATCTACTGTCAATCCCATTTGTATTTCCAGTAGTTACATCTGTCCACTCTAGTTCGGAACCGACTCAATAATGTCCACTCCCTACGAGGGTCGTTCATCCCACCTACAGTTATTGACGGATCGTTAATAAAGAACTTATTTCGTCCATCAAAATTGTTCCACACTATGACCCAGGTAGTACCAGGTGAAAAGTTTGATCTGCTTAACTGGAAAACAGGACGTAGAGGTGGGTTTCGAGATTATAAGCGACCTCCCTGACGTTGGAGATCTTGGGTAATGGGGAGGTGCGGGAAATTCAAGATCTTATTTAATTCTTTATGTAGTGCCTCTTGACATCTTATTTCTTGAAGGAGCTATATTGCACAGCACTGGGAACAAAAATAGTGGAGTTGACATGAGAGTGTCACTAATAGCTCTCATGACCATATTAAGTTGGACATGGACCACCAAACGGGAGCACTATATTCACCAGCTTAATATACCAGTGACATAGAAGTTAGACGTGTGCGTTGGCTCCCCAAGTTGTTCGAGCAATATGATGTAGTACATTTACCCTGGTTTTAATTTTAGCTGCTGTTTTTTGAAGATGGCTTTTAAACGTCAGCGATAGTAGATAGAAACTGGGGGAGCTAGGCTCACTTTTCTGGCCTCTGATTGGTCGAGAGCGGTCACGTGACTTTTCCAAGATGGTGGCGCCCATTTCCCGCCAAATTTCCTAACCTCACTTTTCCTAACCTCAAATTTCCCTCAAATTCCCAAATTTCCCTCCTAATTCCCACATCATACTATATAAAATGCACTGTTAACCTTGTTATACTATATAAAATACACTTTTTTTGTCCAATATGGCGTCTTTATCCACGTTATACTATTTAAAATTAACTTTTTTGTCCAATATGACGTCTTTTCCTCCCAAAATTTTCTCATCCAAGATGGCGGCCTTTATACTATATAAAATACACTATAATACAGTAAATGGCTAACGCATCGTCTGCTGGTCGGGCGCACATGCGCGTTGTTACTCTAATCATATATACACTGTAATAAAATTAATATTCCATACACTATAATAAAATTAATATTTCATATACTCTATGTGGCTGACGTGATCGCAGCGCCCCTAGCGGCAACGTCAATCGCAGCGGACCTGACGGCATCAGCTGTGCGCGGGTGACGCATGCGCAGGGAATTGCTACTCTGTGGCAATATACACCATAACAAACGCAATATTTCATACATACACTATAACAAATGTCGATTGCACTCTGTGCAAATGTGCACCTGGTGGCAAAGCTTGTAACTACTGTCCTAGCGTGTGCTCTGATCCAGTTTCCACACCACCCAAGAGGTAGGATCTCGGCGCGTTTTTTATTATAGTGGGTGTCCCCAGTAGGCATAATCCCACTTACTTTAATGTAACTTGCCCCAACCATCGCAAGCTTCGGTGGTAGCCACTCCATAACAAAATTGCTACCTCCCAGTATTTTTTTTGTGTGTTTTTTTTATACTTTTTTTTGGATCCCCTATAAGTCTAGCCGCCACTTTACTTGGAGAAGCCTTTCAATGTGACGCACAAACTAACAAAGGGCTTTTATTTTTCTTGTTACTAAAATATCCCTTACTCACATCCTGGACTTACAGAGTTTAAGCCAGCCATAGAGTGTTACACACATCCAAACTGTACGAGGGCCCATTGCATACTAGATGCATCTGCGACTCAAGGTCTTACGGGGATTAGCCCAGCCCTAAGCTGCAGGACCGCCTCAGGACTTATGCGTTTTACGGTTGCCTTAGAGAACAGTCGGGCGATTTTTTATTAAATTTGGGCCGCCCTCAACTCGACAGTTCATGTCCTGGACTTATGGAGTTTAGGCCAGCCATAGAACACATATTCACACAGAGCTATGGATACGATAGTAAAAATTTTTATCAAAATTTTCACAGTAAAAAAACACATATTTAAAAGCAAGCAACTTTTTGTAGTAAAACTGAGCACTTACTTATGCGCACTTGCCATCACTAGCATGTTGCGGTAAACAACAAGGTAAAAACGTATACATTTCGGGAACTGTCCCAGACTCGTCGAGTTCCTGAACATTCCCGTGAAATTTGGAAAGAAATAACTTTTTCTCCAACCTTTTGGTATAGACTATATCAAAAGGTTTTAGTAAGCTACGAACTAGTTTGAAGTTAAAAGGTACACATCCCTCCTCCCAAAGTATTTTGTGAAACTTACGCTCACACCAATCGTTAGCTTTCCGAACAGCACTATTCAACTTACTTTCAGGATAAGGAGACTTGAAAACTATATTTACATTTACAAAAGGACCCACAACGACAAATTCTTTAACGATAAATCTATTGCGATTGTCTTTGAACCCGTGAAACTCCACCACAGCCGGTGTCGACATGACTACTGTGGGTTTTGTCTTGACGGCTCCATCCTCTCAACTGAATAAATTGATTTAGTTTGATTACTAAATACTATTCCCCCTCCCCCTTTTATTATATAACCGTTCTTACTGTACTTGTTAAAAGATTGTACATTAAATGTGCATCGTGAATTATTAAACAGTAAGCTGTAGTCTTGTCCGGTACATTATTTTTAAATTCAAATTCGACGCGTACATCGATAGGTCCAGACTTGATTGAATCATTCTGCTTGGAGCAGTCAATTAAAAAGATTGGACATTTCAATTTAAAAGTATCCAAGTCCATGATAGGTGAATTGGAAACACCGTAGTATGAAGACTGAAATTTGGCGTACATTTTATAGAATAAACTCCAATCACCTCGGATATTGTCGTAGGGATAGTAACTTGAATTGAGGTATAACTTGATATCCATAAAATCACAATGGTCAAAACCTGACATGTTCATTTTTGTGTTATTTTTCCTATCAGTTTGAAACGCTAGTATCATATAGCGGGGTTTCTCTATCTGCGATGACGTTTTTACAGTCCAATTATGTATCTTTGTTTGTGGGAGCGTGGGATATTCGTGACACTCCCACGACCTAAAGGGAAGATGAATCGGTGTGTCTTTATTAACGAGTCTTAAAAGTTTTTCTTTGTTGTTTTTCTTTTTTTTTTTTTTGTTGTTCTTTTTATAACAAACCCAATGTGTACCTTCCCCCTGTATACTGTCCAAATTAATAATTGCGCTTTCGTTCAATCTAGGTTTATTCGGAAGTGTGTCCCTCATGTAAACACCTCGAAAGTGTGGAATGTTTAATTTTTTAGCGTAGTTAACGAGTTCGTGGTTTGATAGGGTATGTCCGGGAACGTAGACTAATTTGAAGTTTTTTTTCTTCTTACAAGTGCATTTCTTCTTGTTTTTAGGTGCATTCTCAACACCTCGGCCTACCCAGGGTCTTAGATACAAGCCCTTACCCTTCTTTCTCTTATGAGAACCGCCCAACTTTGCTTTAGCCTTCATGGCTGTTGTAACTACCCAAGCTGCGGCTTTCTCATCCACAGACGAATCTGATGCCTTAAACCTTTGCCAAGCTCGTTCGGCCAAGTCTCTGTCAGCTTGCGCTCTCCGCGCTGTGTCTGAATACTGTGAGTAGGCTATGTCGTGGGCCTTGCAGGCTTCGTCTAGACCGTTTATTCCCTGATCACCACGAGGTAATCTATTCTTTAACTTGGTGCCACCCCCACAGTACCTGTATCCTGGCAGGTGAAGTTCCACTGGCAGTAGATCAATACCCCTGTTTAAGGCTGTTCCAGCTAAACTTCCAGTTCCTTCGAGTGCACTAGATACAAGTCCTCTTCCACGACATGACGATTTCTTCTTCATTATATGTGTCTCTTACGAAGGTTAGTTGAAGAATGAAGGGACTTAGCTATATTTCACTTTATATTACCCCTCACCCTGTTCACCGAAAATTTCAGCCCAGTTTATGTAGTTATCGGTGGTCAGTGTTTCTGTACTCCGCCCTTTAGCACCATGAATATGGGAAAAAAGTACCTGACCGAATTTTCTAAGTTGTTTTTCAGATTTAGCGCTGTTTTCATAAATCCACCCCTCCAGTGCACCAACCGTATCTTTAAGTGATGTCAGCACTAAACCTATAGTTGTTGTATGCTGTACTAATATTTTCAAAATATGCGATTTTGCTTCGGTTAACACTTTTAGGTTTTCAGCCTCGTCCATTTCTTTCGCATCTCTAACAGATTTAATTCCCATATTATCAAAGTCCCAGTCGTCCTTGCGTTTACTTGGACAGATTGCCAGTAGATATGACTTGGTTACAGCATCTTGATTATTATGTGGGTCAGCTACAGAAACTAAACGTCGCTTTTCAAAACTCCAATAACTACTAGTTTTAACAGGAACGGCAGCATCTACGTAACGTTTGGTCGCCGCATGATTCGGACCTGTAGGGTCCTTTACCCTTGTTATAAGCCTATCTCCTACGTTGACTGTTTTTTGTTGGTACAGTACACATTGTTCACCTATAGTTTTCAAATTCACGGCATCTCCAAGCTCCTTTGGCGATGCTAAATTTTCTATTCTTTTGTTACGCGCAGAATAGCTGTTTTGTAAGTTTGGCATTGTGTTAGCCTCAAAGTATGTTCTCGTAACAACATCGTTGTCTGCCACGGGCACACCGACGTTAACCATTCGTTTATTTTCAATATCATAGTTTCCTTCAGGTGTTAGTTTAAAACCTTCACCTGGTGGTCCTTTGCCACTTACATTGCCCTCTGAGGGCAAGACACGTCCAAACTTGTCCACAGACATAATCTAACTGATGAAAATATACGTATGAAAATACTTTTTATACACAAATCAAAATAAGTATCCATGTTTACACATAAGCGATTAATGCTTTGTATCGGCTATTACCAGCTCCTGAAATAATTTTAGCTTCTTTTAATTCCTCGATTATGTTTTGAATTTCGTTCCTATGGTTGCCATTTCCGGACTCTGTCGAAGCTATAATAAGTTTTAATCTATCACGTAATTCGTTTGGATTGTCCCAATAGGAAATGTCACGTGATCCAAAGTCTTTTAGCCCTTTACCGTACATTTGTTTGGGGAATAATACGGAAATTATGTTTTTATATTTTATGGACTTTGTCGGTCGGTTAATGTGATTATGAGGTAAATAACCTTTTTTATGCGCATTCGTTTTTATCAGTACATCTTTATAAGCGTCCAAATCATCTTGTGTGTATACATTTTCATCGGGTTGCCTTTTAAATAATAATTCGTAAAGACCTTCGGTTCCTGTGTACTGTACATTGTTCAAGTGAATGTTTCCTTCGTTGTCAATTGTAAGCAGTTGATTACCCACCATTAATTTATCACCGTCTATATGTGGTCCGTATATGTTGTCCATTTTATTCTTAACACCGGCTTCGTCTTTTAAAAGTTTTAACATGTATTTTTGTGTTATGGGTGCGTTAAATGTCTCTAAAACGTACTGTGACGCCTTGTGAAACTGCGGGACTTTGTATTAATTGACTAACTGAGGGTGGGGGGGGAGACGAGGTTTCAAACACTTGTGTGTCTTGAATAAACGATGGTCCTTTAGGCGTTGACATATAGTCTGGCTTAAAATTATCCTGCTCATCCACACTGGGGTCCATAGGCTCCTCCTTTGGTTCATTTTTTATATCCGTTCTGTTTCTAAGTTCAGTTAAAATTGGTTTGTACTGTTTTTCTAATGTTTGTTCGGTATACATGTTACCCAACTTGAAAGCACGATACTTGAGGCGGACAGCATCTTGCAGCTGTATAATTCTTCTCGTAAGAGTTTGATGTTTACTGTTTTGCGACATGTTTATAAATGAAAAAGAGTTTGTTCTAGTTGTGGATCACACAGAGGCTTGTTGCTAACTGTTGTTGAAAATTAAAGTAGGTCGTATTTATATTACGAGACTAGAAACTTGTCAAAGCTAACTCTGTATCTCCCTTTATCCAATTCACAGTCCTTACTAATACAGAAAAAACTGTACTTATCTTTCCAAGCTAAAGTGCACATTTCTCGAAACTTTTCAAAAGTCATGTCCGTATTTACATGATCATTGTAAACATGTTTGAGATTTGTTTCGTCCTGTTTGAATAAAATAATCAAGTTTGTATTATCTCTCACCAACTGTTTAGGTATCCTACTGTAGGTTTGTCATATATAAAAGCAATCAATGTTATTATGTCGGCCCATGGTAAAGTAGTTGCGTATATTATCATGTTTTTCACACGCAATTTCGTCAAAAATCATAATGGAGTTATTTTTAGCTTCTTTAGGCGGTAAGACTTTAGTATTTTCATCAAATATAAAGTATCCAATTTCCTTGGGTAAAACACTTTTTAAAAATTGATACTTGGGTTGATGTAGGGACTTTGAGAAAATGTAAACATTTTCGAACCTTTATCTGTTTGGATTAAACAACATGTTGAAAACAACGTTTGTTTTACCACAATTACTTGGTCCAGCCACTATGCACCTTATGGTGGATGGAAATAATGGTCCGTGTTTAATGTTACTACCTGTGTGTATAGTGTACATGTCAAAGTTTTCGACAGGAAGCTTTGTGTCCTGTTGAATAACACGCATTGTTGAGTTATGAATGAAAGTGTAAGGGAAGCCTTTATTTATACCAAGTCTTTGTTGTTCACCCATGTATTGTGTTTACCGTCGTATCCTACCCATTTAACTAATACTTTGTTTCTTTTTTTTCTAAGTACATTTTCAACCAAGTATACATCATCTGTTTTGGATTTTTGTAGCTCTTTTTCGTAGAAACTTCCTTTGATGACGTCACCAGTATGGTCTTTGAGGAGGTAGGTTGTAGGAATAGTAGTTTGGACTTTGTACACAGTAAATATCTCGTTAGTCCAGTTGGGTAGGTATCCTTTGTCAAAGACTTTTTTATACTTACTTATCCTCACCTTGTCGCCTACTTTAAAACGGACCTTTTTATCCACTTTCTTGTATTTTTGTCTATTTTTATTAATGTTTTTCTGACTATGTTTTCATTTCTTTTGTTCACATGACTTGGAGCCATGCCAATAGTTTTATGTTTTCTTGTGTTATATTCTTCTAACAAAGAAGGTAGTATCTTGACCCGTTGATACTTACCTAGCTCCATGAACTTTTGCCACATTAATGATTTAAGGCTACGGTTGAACCGCTCTACGATGGACGCCTTCTTATCACTGTAGCTCGAGCAATGGTTTATACCATATTTTTTCATTGGCTTTGTGAATCCTACGTTGTAAATTCTTTACCCGCATCTGTTTGTAAATGTTTCATTTTATTGGACTTTAATACGGGTGTTATGGCTTTAACGATTTCTGGACCAGTCTTATCTTTTAATGGGACAGCAAAGGCGTATTTGCTAAAACAGTTTATTATTGTTAAGATGTACTTGTACCCTTACTTTTGTTTAGAATAAGGTATCATTTCGACCAAGTCAGCTTGGAACAAGTCTTGTATTCCCTTAACTTCTACAGGTCTAGTAGGGATTTTTTCTAACTGGAGCATGTAGCTCCCTTGCTATCTGCTCTCTTACACTCATAGTGGAAGAATGGAAGGATTCAAGTAAAGATTAACAATTTTTTTTTTTTTTTTTTTTTTTTTTTGTGTATAGAGCCCCAACCTCGCTCTATACGGTGGCAGTCGACCATAAAAATAATATAAATAAAGTTTACTGCCTCCCTGCCAATTGTAAAGCCTTACTTACCTAACGAGCAACACATATTCGCTTTTGGATACGGGTTTTTACGCCCCAGAGCTACATTCGCTTTTGGATACGGGTTTTTATGCCCCAGAGCCACATTCATACAGTTGCTCGAAAGGTACAGGCACTGTTAGTTGCAAAATTCAACTATTTATTTCAAATTGCAAATTGAATTAAAGGTAGGCCATTAATAAACCTACAGTTTGGAGAGTATTTTTTATGATCATCAAATGGAACATCACCCTCTTCCCAACAACCAATATGTATACCACATGAGAAACAGCGAACTGCATCGCTATAATTTAAATAATAAAAGCCAGCTTTTACCATTACATGTGGGTTGAGGAATGGGACTGGCCAATTTAGAAAAGTGTCCAGCCTCACGTTTTCAAAGTGATACTGTGGTGGACCGTCTTTTTTAGAAAAGTAAATTTTTATCAAGTATTGTTGAATTGATTTTGGAAGGTTTAATTGTTTAATTTCAAAAAGGTTGTTAAAGGTTTTACAAAGTTGCACTGCAGCGAGAGAGGCAAGTGAACCGATTGACGCCATTAGTGCGAGTGATAAGAAAGGAAGGAGGTAAGGGAGTGGTAGTCAGTCATGGAGAAGATAGCGATTGAGGAGGACGACTTACGTCAAGACGAGTTTGCTTTTATTAATTGTTATTTACATAGGAGTGATTTTATTTTGTAAGGTATGTTTTTATTTTAGTTTTGGTTTTTTAGTTGTGTAATCATGGTCGTGTTCTAAAGCTCGTTTTTTGTTAATTAAATGGTGTCCGTATGCTAGTGTATCAATACCGTTTTCCAAGATGTATCTTTTATCGTCAAAGGGGGAAAGTGATAATTTTGAAATGTGTTGTGTGTAAATTTTATGTTTTTCACTACGGATGTTTAGAGCGGATGTTGTTTTTGTCAAATGATTAAGCAAACAGTCTTTATACATTTCGTGTTTTAATTGTTTTTTATCGCGACTCGGGGGACGCCTTTGGCTATTTTCTTTTCCTCTAGATTAGAATTTAGAACGGAGTAGCATTTCGCTCTCAAGCCAATTATTTCCCTAGCCGGATTTGAGTTTAGTTCATCTTTAAATTTTCCTAACGCTTTTTTGTTTAAATTACTATAACATGGGTGGCTAGGTGGATAGTCGGACGTGTCAAAAAGGTGTAATTCATTTTTCATATCTGTGTAAACGTCGGGAGTATATACGTTGTAGAATAGTGAGTCTGTGTCAGTCATACAAAGTTTTATGTTTTTCCCATACTTTGCAATTGCCCAGTTGTAGTGAAAGTTGTACTTTATTAATTTTGAAATTTCCAATACTGTAAATCCAACATAAATGGGTCTGTTTAAAAAGATAGTTTGTTTTTTCAAAGCCAATCCCGCGATATCTTTATTGTAAGCAAAAAATGTTTTAAGTCTGGGACTAGCTGTCCATTTAACCAATTGTTTTTCGTTATTTACTAGTTTAAAATCAATACGCGACCAAACGTTTCCAATGATTTCCTGTACGTAGCGTTGTTCATTAACTTAAAAAAAACTTTTTCAAAATTATTTTTGGCACATTTTCTTTTCTCTGTATTAAAATTAATAAATGGGGCTAACCAGGCAGACTGTTTAAAAATTAGAGCTCTGTGAATTTTGGTCAGTACAAGTCCAAGTTGTAAGTAAAGTTTTAGAGTCTTGTAGTGTACAACGTACTTGGTTTTGTCACACAGTGTTGTTAGTAGTTTTTCAGTCTTGGGTGGTTTGTAGTCGAGTTCATGAAGCAAGTCCTTACAGTAGGGGGAAAGCATGTCATCTGTCACTACTTTTCGTTCGGGGGCCAGTGGAAAGTCAGAATGTAAGTCGTGTAAATGGTCTGGGTAGTGTAAGTCAACCTCTAAAATGTAACCTATGTCAGAGTTGTCAGGTACTTTTGTAAAGTCAATTTCTTGTGGGTCGATCCATTTAAAATCAGACTCTGGGAGTCTATCAGACATACTGGTCCCGTACAGGTTGTTACAATCTAGATAAAGTAGGTAGTTGGTGGGTTTTGTCTTGTCAAATTTGGGTAAGTAAGGGTTGTTGGCCTGGGCGTACCGGTTAGGTATCATGGAGACACCGCCCCGGATCCCAGACTCGACAAAGAGGTGTTGGTCTATGTCAGTAAGTAGTTCAGGATGTACGTCTGTCATTTTTAGCATGGAATTCCGTGCTAGTCCGGGGGCAGAGTAGACGTTACAGGGGTCAATACCATAGTAAGTCATACTAGTAGTTCTAAAATTTTCAAAGACGTCGGCAAGTAATAACACGTCAGTCAGTAAGTATAGGTCATGGTACTCTTTCATTGAAGTCATATCAAAGGTTGACCATACAGTTTGGGCGTGTGCATAGTCATCGTCAGATATAGGTGTTTTGGTTAGGTCATTGAAGAATGCCTCCTTGGGAGGAAGTTCAGTATCGTTAAATTTAGTTACGTCTGTCATGTAAGTGTAGGGAAAGACGCCTTTTCTAGTAGTAAGTCTGTGTTGGTCATACACTGCCCTAAAATTTTGAATTTTGATGCCCCGTCAGAAACTAAGTTGGACACGAGTGTGTCCAAAGAAGCGTTAAGGAATTGGAGTGAGTCCAAAAATCGTAAAGATTCAAGGGTGACTGAAATGTACCGCTCACTGGTTGTAGTGATACATGACATTTTTTCTTTTTTGAATTTACCTAACCCTTGGATCAAGTGGTGGCAGTCATAACCTCTGAGGTTATGGAAAAAGACTGGAATGTGATCGGGAACTTTATAATTTAGATTGCATGAATTGTGGGCGGGTCCCAAGAACTCGCCCGTTAATTGATTATGGTTGGTCACTTTGTCTCCCTCTAAAGGTTTTTGACAGAGGTGACAGGTGGTAGCATTTTGGAAAATAATTTTATCTTGCGGAGACATATTAATCGGAATGTTTTTATGAATAATAGGTAAGAGCTCACACGTTTTATTTAAAAATTAAGGGGCAGCTATTATTTATATTAATTATTTACTTCTCTTTTTATTTTTATTTAATACACCGTTACCTATACTTATCTATCAAATCATGGTTGTGTACGTACTTAACACTCTAGGCAACCCGCAATACACGTTTTAATTAAAAATCAAGGGGCAGCTATTATTTATATTAATTATTTACTTATTTTTTTATTTTTATTTAATACACTGTTACCTACCTATACTTATCTATCTAATCATGGTTGTGTACGTACTTAACACTCTAGGCAACCCGCAATACACGTTTTAATTAAAAATCAAGGGGCAGCTATTATTTATATTAATTATTTACTTCTTTTTTATTGTTATTTAATACATCGTTACCTACCTATACTTATCTATCTAATCAAAGTTGTGTACGTACTTAACACTCTAGGCAACCCGCAATACACATTTTAATTAAAAATCAAGGGGCAGCTATTATTTATATTAATTATTTACTTCTTTTTTTATTTTTATTTAATACACTGTTACATAAGAGGCATACCGGTGTACGGTGACCGGGCTTTATCGCTGTTATCACATCACTGACCTCAAAGGTCAACCCGTGGCTGTTATCACATCCACAAGCATTGTTTTACATCCCGTATCTTGCAAAATCTCTTTTAATAATATCAAACACTTAATTAACATTGTATATTCTTCCTTCTGATCATTTATTAAAACAGTACTACACTGGATGACATAACTAAAAAAAAACTAAAACTCACCCATAACTCAAACATAAACTTTGAAACAGAAAAACACTAATCATACACTTCAAACATAAAAATTAATAACAACTAAAATTACAAACAATATAATGTTCGAGCGTACTTTTAACAAGTTAAAGTAGTCAGAAAATATTCAATCAGAAAATGTATATACACAACTCCCAGAGACCCAAACACATGGAGAACCTAGAACACACAACACCCTTGATAGATCACCTTCCTATTCATCACATAAGGCCCTTGATCATCCATCACCTATCCATAAGACATCTGACTGACCACCTACCCACCCAATATACTGGACTAACCACACTCTACATACAAGACTTTTGATTGACCATCTACCCACTCAACACACACAGACCCTCGATAGGCCACCCACCTCCCCAACACATAAGACATCCGACTGACCACCTACCCACCTAATATACTAGACTAACCACACTCTACATACAAGACTTTTGATTGACCATCTACCCACTCAACACACACAGACCCTCGATAGGCCACCCACCTCCCCAACACATAAAACATCCGACTGACCACCTACTCACCTAATATACTAGACTAACCACACCTTACATACAAGAACTTTGATTGACCACCTACCTACCCAACACACACAGTACCCTCGATAGACCACCCACCTTCCCAACACATCTTACTGACCATCTACCCACCTAATATACTAGACTAACCACACTTTACACATAGTCCTCTTGACAGACCACTCACCCCTCTCGACACATAATACATTTGACCACCTACCCACCTAATATACTAGACTAACTACACGCTACATACAAGACTTTTGATTGACCATCTACCTACTCAATACACACAAAACACTTGTTTGATCACACATCAACCTAACAAACACAACTCTCGATTGACACTCCACCTTCCCAAAGCATAAGACTTTTGAAGGACCATCGACCAAAGATACAAAAATCATGATAAACAAACCACACACTCTGCAGACAAGACTTTTGATTGACCATCTACCTACACCACACACACAGTACTCTCGATAGGCCACTCACCTCCCCAACACATAAGACATCTGACTACCCACCCAATATACTAGACTAACCACACTCTACATACAAGACTTTTGATCGACCATCTACCCACTCAACACACACAGACCCTCGATTAACCACCTACCTTCCCAAAACATAAGATATCCGACTGACCACCTACCCACCTAATATACTAGACTAACCACACCTTACATACAAGACCTTTGATTGACCACTTACCTACCTAACACACACAGTACCCTCGATAGGCCACCCAACTTCCCAACACAAGACATCTAACTGACCATCTACCCACCTAATATACTAGACTAACCACACTCTACACATAGTCCTCTTGACAGACCACTCACCCCTCTTGACACATAATACATTTGACCACCTACCCACCTAATATACTAGACAAACCACACTCTACATACAAGACTTTTGATTGACCATCTACCTACTCAATACACACAAAACACTTGTTTGATCACACATCAACTTAACAAACACAACTGTCGATTGCACTCCACCTTCCCAAAGCATAAGACTTTTGAAGGACCATCGACCAAAGATACAAAAATCATGATAAACAAACCACACACCATACATACAAGACTTTTGATTGACCATCTACCTACCCTACACACACAGTACTCTCGATAGGCCACTCACCTCCTCAACACATAAGACATGTACAAACTACCTACCAAACACTAATACCCTTCCTATCCAGTAGTAAGACTCTCCTACCCACTTACCCTACACACAGGCATCTTTATATACCACATACCATACCGACACATAATACATTTGACAGACTACCTACTTAACGTACAAGACTTATCACCTAATAGACAATCTACATAAGGCTTTAGTTGTCATTCCACCTATCCAACACACATGTACAAGACACCTACCAAGCTCCATAACCCTACCTATCCATTAGTAAGACTCTCCTACTCACTTACCCTACACACAGTTATCTTTACAGACCAACTACCCTCCCAACACATAATATTATTGACAGACAACCTACTTTACATACAAGACTTACCACCTACCCAACGCACTTAGATTGCCTACTTACTAAAAACATTATTTCTTATTACCTCCTGCCTATCCAATACGTAATACCCATGATTGACCACCACTCACCTACTCAACAAACACAGTTCTCTTGATAGGCCACTCACCTCCCCAACAAATTAAACATCTGATTGACCACCTACCTACTTAATATACTAGACTAACCACACTCTACATACAAGACTTTTGATTGACCACTCACCTACTAAACACACAGACGTTTGATTAAACTCCTACATACTCAACACAGAGTCATGTTGATAGACCAAACCACCTTCTTCAAACATAAAACCTTTGACAGACCAACCACACACCCTACAGTCATAACTTAAAATACCATCACACTACCAAAAAGGCAGTCTCTTTATAGACCCCCATCTACTCAATACGTGAGACACTTGGTTAACCACTCGCCTACCCAACACATAGTCCTCTTGATAGACCACTCACACCTCCCGACACATAATACATTTGACAGACCACTTACTTAACATACAAGACTGACCATACACTCTACATAGAAGACGTTTGATTATCCACTCACCTACTCAATACACACAAAACACTTGTTTGATCACACACCTATTTATCAAACAGAACTGTCGACACTCACTCCACCTTCCCAAAGCATAAGACTTTTGAAAGACCACCTACCAAACATACAAAAATCATGATAAACAAACTACACACTCTGCAGACATCACTTAATATACCATCATACTACCATGAAAATAGTCCTATTGACATACCCCTACCTATCCAATATACGTACCACACACCGTGCATACAAGACTTATATTTACCCACCCACATACTAATCAAACAAGACTCTTGATTGACAATCCATCTCCGTAACATTCATGGATGACCTACCTACCAAACATACGACTTGACCACCCACAAAAAACAAGACTTTATGTTTAACCACCTATTTAACATACAAGACCAACCACACACCATACAATCATGACTTAACAGTCCACCCACCTACCAAACACACATCTCTTGATGGACCATATGCCTACACATTACTCTTGATAGATCATCCTCCTAACAATTACATAAAACCTTTGATAGACCACCAACACACATGAACAACCTACCTACATAACATCCAACACTCTTGACTTACCACCCACCTACTCAACACACAGCACTCTCGATAGACTACATAACTAACCATTACATAAAACCTTAGATTGACTCCTAATATTCATGAACGACCTACCTACCAAACATACAACTTGATTGACCGCTCACCTACCCATCACACATTTCTCTTGATTGTCCAATCACCCTCCCATAAAAAGACTGTTGTCAGACTATCTACTTAACATACAAGAATCTTCATTGACCATCCAACTACTCAACACACACAATACTCTCGATAGATCACTTAACTACCCATTACATAAAACCTTAGATTGACACCCAACATTCATGGTTGACCTACCTACCAAACATACGACTTGACCACCTTCCCAAAGCATAAGACTTTTGAAGGACCACCTACCAAACATACGTACCACACACCATAAAATCATGACTTAACAGTCCACCCACCTACTCAACATACAACACCTCTGATAGATCATTCACCTAAACATTACAAAAAACCTTTGATTGACTCACAATCCTAACATTCATGAACAACCATCCTCCTAAATATACGACTTAACCACCCACAAAAACAAGACTTTATGTATAACCACCTATTTAACATACGTACCACACACCATAAAATCATGACTTAACAGTCCACCCACCTACTCAACACACAACACCTCTGATAGATCATCCACCTAACCATTACATAAAACCTTTGATTGACTCAAAATCCTAACATTCATGAACAACCATCCTCCTAAACATACGACTTAACCACCCACAAAAACAAGACTTTATGTATAACCACCTATTTAACATACGTACCACACACCATAAAATCATGGCTTAACAGTCCACCCACCTACTCAACACACAACACCTCTGATAGATCATCCACCTAACCATTACATAAAACCTTTGATTGACTCACAATCCTAACATTCATGAACATCCATCCTCCTAAACATATGACTTAACCACCCACAAAAACAATACTTTATGTATAACCACCTATTTAACATACGTACCACACACCATAAAATCATGACTTAACAGTCCACCCACCTACTCAACACACAACACCTCTGATAGATCATCCACCTAACCATTATATAAAACCTTTGATAGACCACCAACACACATGAACAACCTACCTACCTACCTACTTAACATCCAACACTCTTGACTTACCGCCCACCTACTCAACACACAGTTAGACTACGTAACTAACCATTACATAAAACCTTAGATTGACACTCAACATTCATGGAAGACCTACCTACAACTTGATTGACCGCCTACCTACCCATCACACATTTCTCTTGATAGACCAATCACCCTCCCATAAAAAGACTTTTGTCAGACTATTTACTTAACATACAAGACTTACCACCTAATAGGCAATCTACATAAGGCTTTAGTTATCATTCCACCTATCCAACACACATGTACAAGACACCTACCAAGCTCCATAACCCTACCTATCCATTAGTAAGACTCTTGATTTACCCAACCTACAGTTATCTTTACAGACCAACTACCCTCCCAACACATACTATTATTGACAGACAACCTACTGTACATACAAGACTTACCACCCACCTACTCAACACACAAAATACCAACCACACACTCTACATATGAGACTCTTGGTTAGTCGCCCACCTACTCAACATACAACACCTCTGATACACCATTCCCTTGAACATTACATAAAACCTGTGATATTCCACCCAATCACCAAACACACGTGACTCTTAATAGACCAATCCACCTACCTCTGCACACACAATTCCTTAGGACACACCCTACACCCACCACTCATCCTACAGACAAAACCCCTAGAGAACTACCCATCCACCATAAAAACACTATTAATTTAAAATAACATTATTACACTGTAAGATAGGTTTAATATAGCTAAAGACCTAAAGTGTTTCCTAAAATTCTGTTTTCTCTAGAAATAAGAGAGCCGTTGGTGGAAAACATCCAAACTAAACATAGAAAATAAGAATCAGCTAGTAGTTTCATAGAAATTCTGCCATACAACTAAAAAATATGAGAAAAAGTTAGGTTTAAAAACAATGAACATAGAAAAAGTTAGGTTTAAAAACAATGAACATAAAAAAAGGTAGGCTAAAAAAATGAACATAGAAAAATTTAGGTTAAAAAATGAACACAGAAAAAGTTAGGTTTAAAAAAAATGAACAGAGAAAAAGTTAGGTTAGCAAACATCAGAAAAGTTCAGTTAAAATTACTAAACTCAAAATGGGACATTTTTTGAATTTTGTTAATTTTAACAACTTTTCGGAAAAGTAAGGATAGCAATCAACCTTTCGGTTGTTTGCTAGACTTACTTTTCTGATGTTTGCTAACCTAACTTTTTCTCTGTTCACTTTTTTTAACCTAACTTTTTCTGTGTTCATTTTTTTAACCTAAATTTTTCCATGTTCATTGTTTTTAAACCTTACTTTTTCTGTGTTCATTTTTTTAACCTAAATTTTTCTATGTTCATTTTTTTAACCTAACTTTTTCTATGTTCATTGTTTTTAAACCTAACTTTTTCTATGTTCATTGTTTTTAAACCTAACTTTTCTCATATTTTTAGTTGTATGGCAGAATTTCTATGAAACTACTAGCTGATTCTTATTTTCTATGTTTAGTTTGGATGTTTTCCACCAACGGAATTTCTAGAGAAAACAGAATTTTAGGAAACACTTTAGGTCTTTAGCTATATTAAACCTATCTTACAGTGTAATAATGTTATTTTGTATGTTAAGTAAATAGTCTTGTATGTTAAGTAAATAGTCTTTTTATGGGAGGGTGATTGGTCTATCAAGAGAAATGTGTGATGGGTAGGTAGGCGGTCAATCAAGTTGTAGGTAGGTCTTCCATGAATGTTGAGTGTCAATCTAAGGTTTTATGTAATGGTTAGTTACGTAGTCTATCTGTGTGTTGAGTAGGTGGGTGGTAAGTCAAGAGTGTTGGATGTTAAGTAGGTAGGTAGGTAGGTTGTTCATGTGTGTTGGTGGTCTATCAAAGGTTTTATGTAATGGTTAGGTGGATGATCTATCAGAGGTGTTGTGTGTTGAGTAGGTGGGTGGACTGTTAAGTCATGATTTTATGGTGTGTGGTACTTATGTTTGGTAGGTGGTCCTTCAAAAGTCTTATGTTTTGGGAAGGTGGTCAAGTCGTATGTTTGGTAGGTAGGTCAACCATGAATGTTGGGTGTCAATCTAAGGTTTTATGTAATGGGTAGTTAAGTGATCTATCGAGAGTACTGTGTGTGTTGAGTAGGTGGATGGTCAATGAAGATTCTTGTATGTTAAGTAGATAGTCTGACAACAGTATTTTTATGGGAGGGTGATTGGACAATCAAGAGAAATGTGTGATTGGTAGGTGAGCGGTCAATCAAGTTGTATGTTTGGTAGTGAGACTCATCCACCCACCAAAGCTGGTAAGCGTGCCAACCGGGGGATGGCTCAAAACAAGTCGAGCGATGGGGTCACGGGTGGCAGTTGGAGGGTCAAAATAAAACTCGGCAGATGAGCAAAACTAGTTTATTACCAAAGAGCAAATATTAAATAATCAAAAACGGCAGGAGGCCACAAAATCAATTCGCACTTCAATAAATAACAATAAACACTAAAATTAACAAGATAAGACACAAAAGCTACAAAAACAACAAACGCAACAAATACCAAAATTACCAATTAACAACTACATGGCCTATCTGCAGTTTAGCCGGAGACCCCCAAAACGTAAGATAAATTTAATGCCCACATAAAAGTGAAAATTTAGAACCTTTGGATCACAACACTTAAACCGGCAATTTAGCCCACACATCCCTTGATTCCACCGAGGCCAGGGAGTAAGCCGGAATCCCTGGGCAGCTCCGAATAAGAAGTTAAGCAAAAGCACAATAATCCCCTTTTGGTGAGTTGAAAAATTAAACAATTAAAAAGAAAATCTAACACGGTACCGTTCGAGTAAAAATGCACTTCAAGACATCTATAATACAATTAACAACAACAAAAAATAAATAACGATCACTAGGCCTAAACATAAAAATAAATAAATAACCTACTTTAACAATGGGGACCTAACAAATTTAAAAATCCAAACAAATGTAACAATAGACTAAACTAATAAAGATAAATAACAATAAAGATTAACAGCGAACTTTCTTTGTGTATTTTAAAAAGTTTTTCTTTCTTTAATAAATAAATATATGTAAGTCCCCATGGCTGAGTTCCATAAATCACTGTTCAGTCTTAGGCCTAGGCCACATAAAGTTCCACAAACATTTTTTCTTCTTTTTTTTCTATATTTCACTGTTTAAATTAAACCCCCAGCTCAGCCGCCGGGAAAACAACATGGAATGCACTGACCTGAGGACAGAAGACTTATACCCAAAGATGAAGAGAGGGTAGTGGGCGAAACTAGGTTCCAGCATGGTCCTCAGGCCAGGCTAGCAGTACAGATGGTAGACAATCCCCGGACGGCAGGCCGAGGGCTGAACGTCCCACTCAAGGACCCTGGACTGTAAAACCAAACACAGCCATTAAAAATAGAACAGCCAAACCCTTTTACAAAAATAATACCCATAACAACTAATAAACATGAAATGGCAAAACAAAACAAGAACAGACAAAATTGTACATGATTGGAGCACCCTAGAAAATAAAAGATCCATTTTTAGGCTATGAATAATTATGTTGAAAAATCAGATTTAAAACAAATTACAAATTTAACAAATTACCAAAGAATAAATTACGTATATGAACTAAAAATGACAAACTGAAAACTAGGCTATGGATACAGGAGCAATAGGCTATAACATGAAAATCAAACGGTACAGCTAGGCTAGGTAATTGGCAAAGAACAAAACTACGGTAAATTGGTAACTCCAACTGTAAAAAGGCTCAACCAAACACTATACAGAAATACAATTGAAAATAAAACAAGATATAATAAAGCAATTACTGGTAAAACTGTAACATTGAGCACATGGCCTTAACCTAGTCTGAGAAACATCTAGACAAAGAACACAAATTTAACAAATCTCTGAAAACACAAGCAAGAACGATTAATATTATTGTAACAAAATATTCTCACCAAAAGGGTGATTAGATATTAAAACTTACAAAATGAACACTTACGTTTTAGAGCTTCTAGCCTATCATCTCGTGACTAACGGCTGCTGAGAACCAACTCGAACTACTAGAACAATCTAGAAGATGGCCAACCTGACAGCCAAAGGCCGGAACACGGAACGAACGGATCCGGGCCAACAGCCACCAAATTACGCGAATCGCAGGGCATGAGCGATCTCAGGCAGCCCGGCAGCCAACGGCGAAAAAAAACGAAATGTGCCGGTCAAAAGACCCGGTACAGTAGGTAGGTCGTTCATGAATATTGGGAGTCAATCTAAGGTTTTATGTAATGGTTAGTTATGTAGTCTATCGAGAGTGCTGTGTGTTGAGTAGGTGGGTGGTAAGTCAAGAGTGTTGGATGTTATGTAGGTAGGTTGTTCATGTGTGTTGGTGGTCTATCAAAGGTTTTATGTAATTG
This sequence comes from Stictocephala bisonia, assembly GCA_035578905.1. NCBI lineage: Eukaryota > Metazoa > Arthropoda > Insecta > Hemiptera > Membracidae > Stictocephala > Stictocephala bisonia. Next base: position 2,258,244 of record JAQJVL010000013.1, on the reverse strand, counting down.
TTAGGTGGATGATCTATCAAGAGTAATGTGTAGGCATATGGTCCATCAAGAGATGTGTGTTTGGTAGGTGGGTGGACTGTTAAGTCATGATTGTATGGTGTGTGGTTGGTCTTGTATGTTAAATAGGTGGTTAAACATAAAGTCTTGTTTTTTGTGGGTGGTCAAGTCGTATGTTTGGTAGGTAGGTCATCCATGAATGTTACGGAGATGGATTGTCAATCAAGAGTCTTGTTTGATTAGTATGTGGGTGGGGAAATATAAGTCTTGTATGCACGGTGTGTGGTACGTGTATTGGATAGGTAGGGGTAGAGAACAAACAAACAAAAACACACACACACACACACACACACACACACACACACACACACACACACACACACACACACACACACACACACACACACACACACACACACACACACACACACACACACACACACACACACACACACACACACACACACACACACACACACACACACACACACACACACACACACACACACACACACACACACACACACACACACACACACACACACACACACACACACACACACACACACACACACACACACACACACACACACACACACACACACACACACACACACACACACACACACACACACACACACACACACACACACACACACACACACACACACACACACACACACACACACACACACACACACACACACATACTCATACACATACAGTGCTCATACACCCCACCCGCCCGCCCATACACATACAGTGGTATTGACCCACACGCCCGCCCTTACACATACAGTAGTATCTACCCACCCACCCGCCCATACACATACAGTGGTTTCTATTACACACACACACACACACACACACACACACACACACACACACACACACACACACACACACACACACACACACACACACACACACACACACTCGCGCGCGCGTATCAGTGAGTATAGCACTGTACGTGTATGGGTTGGCGGGTGGGTCAATAGCACTGTACGTGTATGGGTGGGCGGGTGGGTCAATACCACTGTAGTGTATGGGTGGGCGGTTGGGTCAATACCACTGTACGTGTATGGGTGGGTGGGAGTGTGAATTCGAGGAATAGTTGAAACCCGGATACCATTTAATGTAATCAATAGTTAATAATGATATTTTTTGCTACATTCACATTTAGAGCATATAGCAAGTAACTACCTATGACCTTTGAATAGGTAGAGCGCGTGTGAGTGTGAGTGTGAACGTGTGTGTGAGTGTGAACGTGTGTGTGAGTGTGAGTGTGCGTGTGCGTGTGAGTGTGAGTGTGTGTGTGCGTGAGTGTGCGTGTGAGTGTGAGTGTGCGTGTGAGTGTGAGTGTGCGTGTGAGTGTGAGTGTGCGTGTGCGTGTGTGTTAAATGCGCATGCAGATTTAGGCTAGTAAAGGAATGATTGGTAATATCACTGTACGTGTATGGGTGGGCGGGTGGGTCAATAACACTGTACGTGTATGGGTGGACGGGTGGTCAATATCACTGTACGTGTATGGGTGGGCGGGTGGGTCAATAATACTGTACGTATATGGGTGGGCTTAGAGAATTATTTGTAAATTTTAAACGTAAATTAGGTTTAGAGAATTTTCTAAGCATTGTTAATTATCTTCCTTGTTCACCACTACCTCACGAAGGCCAGTATCCTTATTTAAATTTTTAGTTGAATGTTTTATGATTGCTTAAAATTGCATACCATTGACTTTTGATGGTCAATCAAAAGTCTTGTATGTACGGTGTGTGGTTTGTTTATCATATTTTACTGATATTTTCATGGTAGTATGATGGTATATTAAGTAATGTCTGCAGAGTGTGTAGTTTGTTTATCATGATTTTTGTATGTTTGGTAGGTGGTCCTTCAAAAGTCTTATGCTTTGGGAAGGTGGAGTGAGTGTCGACAGTTCTGTTTGATAAATAGGTGTGTGATCAAACAAGTGTTTTGTGTGTATTGAGTAGGTGAGTGGATAATCAAACGTCTTCTATGTAGAGTGTATGGTCAGTCTTGTATGTTAAGTAAGTGGTCTGTCAAATGTATTATGTGTCGGGAGGTGTGAGTGGTCTATCAAGAGGACTATGTGTTGGGTAGGCGAGTGGTTAACCAAGTGTCTCACGTATTGAGTAGATGGGGGTCTATAAAGAGACTGCCTTTTTGGTAGTGTGATGGTATTTTAAGTTATGACTGTAGGGTGTGTGGTTGGTCTATCAAAGATTTTATGTTTAGGGAAGGTGGTTTGGTCTATCAACATGACTCTGTGTTGAGTATGTGGGAGTTTAATCAAACGTCTGTGTGTTTAGTAGGTGAGTGGTCAATCAAAAGTCTTGTATGTAGAGTGTGGTTAGTCTAGTATATTAAGTAGGTAGGTGGTCAGTCAGATGTTTTATGTGTTGGGGAGGTGAGTGGCCTATCAAGAGAACTGTGTTTGTTGAGTAGGTGAGTGGTGGTCAATCATGGGTATTACGTATTGGATAGGCAGGAGGTAATAAGAAATAATGTTTTTAGTAAGTAGGCAATCTAACTGCGTTGGGTAGGTGGTAAGTCTTGTATGTAAAGTAGGTTGTCTGTCAATAATATTATGTGTTGGGAGGGTAGTTGGTCTGTAAAGATAACTGTGTGTAGGGTAAGTGAGTAGGAGAGTCTTACTAATGGATAGGTAGGGTTATGGAGCTTGGTAGGTGTCTTGTACATGTGTGTTGGATAGGTGGAATGACAACTAAAGCCTTATGTAGATTGTCTATTAGGTGATAAGTCTTGTACGTTAAGTAGGTAGTCTGTCAAATGTATTATGTGTCGGTATGGTATGTGGTATATAATGATGCCTGTGTGTAGGGTAAGTGGGTAGGAGAGTCTTACTACTGGTCAGGAAGGGTATTAGTGTTTGGTAGGTAGTTTGTACATGTCTTATGTGTTGAGGAGGTGAGTGGCCTATCGAGAGTACTGTGTGTGTAGGGTAGGTAGATGGTCAATCAAAAGTCTTGTATGTATGGTGTGTGGTTTGTTTATCATGATTTTTGTATCTTTGGTCGATGGTCCTTCAAAAGTCTTATGCTTTGGGAAGGTGGAGTGTCAATCGAGAGTTGTGTTTGTTAGGTTGATGTGTGATCAAACAAGTGTTTTGTGTGTATTGAGTAGGTAGATGGTCAATCAAAAGTCTTGTATGTAGAGTGTGGTTAGTCTAGTATATTAGGTGGGTAGGTGGTCAAATGTATTATGTGTCAAGAGGGGTGAGTGGTCTGTCAAGAGGACTATGTGTAGAGTGTGGTTAGTCTAGTATATTAGGTGGGTAGATGGTCAGTCAGATGTGTTATGTGTTGGGAAGGTGTGTGGCCTATCGAGGGTACTGTGTGTGTTGGGTAGGTAGGTAGTCAATCAAAGGTGTTGTATGTAAGGTGTGGTTAGTCTAGTATATTAGGTGGGTAGGTGGTCAGTCGGATGTGTTATGTGTTGGGAAGGTATGTGGACTATCGAGGGTACTGTGTGTGTTGGGTAGGTAGGTGGTCATTCAAAGGTCTTGTATGTAAGGTGTGGTTAGTCTAGTATATTAGGTGGGTAGGTGGTCAAATGTATTATGTGTCAAGAGGGGTGAGTGGTCTGTTAAGAGGACTATGTGTAGAGTGTTGTTAGTCTAGTATATTAGGTGGGTAGATGGTCAGTTAGATGTCTTATGTGTTGGGAAGTTGGGTGGCCTATCAAGGGTACTGTGTGTGTTGGGTAGGTAGGTGGTCAATCAAAGGTCTTGTATGTAAGTTGTGGTTAGTCTAGTATATTAGGTGGGTAGGTGGTCAGTCGGATATCTTATGTGTTGGGGAGGTGGGTGGTCTATCGAGGGTCTGTGTGTGTTGAGTGGGTAGATGGTCGATCAAAAGTCTTGTATGTAGAGTGTGGTTAGTCCAGTATATTGGGTGGGTAGGTAGTCAGTCAGATGTCTTATGTGTTGGGGAGGTGAGTGGCCTATCGAGAGTACTGTGTGTGTAGGGTAGGTAGATGGTCATTTAAAAGTCTTGTCTGCAGAGTGTGTGGTTAGTTTATCATAATTTTTTATCTTTGGTCGATGGTCCTTCAAAAGTCTTATGCTTTGGGAAGGTGGAGTGTCAATCGAGAGTTGTGTTTTTTAGGTTGATGTGTGATCAAACAAGTGTTTTGTGTGTATTGAGTAGGTAGATGGTCAATAAAAATTCTTGTATGTAGCGTGTGGTTAGTCTAGTATATTAGGTGGGTAGTTGGTCAAATGTATTTATGTGTCGAGAGGGGTGAATGGTCTGTCAAGAGGACTATGTGTAGAGTGTGGTTAGTCTAGCATATTAGGTTGGTAGATGGTCAGTCAGATGTGTTGGGAAGGTGGGTGGTCTATCGAGGGTACTGTGTGTGTTGGGTAGGTAGGTGGTCAATCAAAGGTCTTGTATGTAAGGTGTGGTTAGTCTAGTATATTAGGTAAGTAGGTGGTCAGTCGGATGTCTTATGTGTTGGGGAGGTGGGTGGCCTATCGAGGGTCTGTGTGTGTTGAGTGGGTAGATGGTCAATCAAAAGTCTTGTATGTAGAGTGTGGTTAGTCGAGTATATTAGGTGGGTAGGTGGTCAGTCGGATGTCTTATGTGTTGGGGAGTTGGGTGGCCTATCGAGGGTCTGTGTGTGTTGAGTGGGTAGATGGTCAATCAAAAGTCTTATATGTAGAGTGTAGTTAGTCGAGTATATTAGGTGGGTAGGTGTTCAGTCGGATGTCTTATGTGTTGGGGAGGTGGGTGGCCTATCGAGGGTCTGTGTGTGTTGAGTTGGTAGATGGTCAATCAAAAGTCTTGTATGTAGAGTGTGGTTAGTCCAGTATATTGGGTGGGTAGGTGGTCAGTCAGATGTCTTATGGATAGGTGATGGATGATAAAGGGCCTTATGTGATGAATAGGAAGGTGATCTATCAAGGGTGTTGTGTGTTCTAGGTTCTCCATGTGTTTGGGTCTCTGGGAGTTGTGTATATACATTTTCTGATCGAATATTTTCTGACTACTTTAACTTGTTAAAAGTATGCTCGAACATTATATTGTTTGCAATTTTAGTTGTTATTAATTATTATGTTTGAAGTGTATGATTAGTGTTTTTCTGTTTCAAAGTTTACGTTTGAGCTATGGGTGAGTTTTAGTTTTTTTTAGTTATGTCATCCAGTGTAGTACTGTTTTAATAAATGATCAGAAGGAAGAATATACAATGTTAATTAAGTGTTCGATATTATTAAAAGAGATTGTGCAAGATACGGGATGTAAAACAATGCTTGTGGGATGTGATAACAGCCATGGGTTGACCTTTGAGGTCAGTGATGTGATAACAGCGATAAAGCCCGGTCACCGTACACCAGTATGCCTCTTATGTAACAGTGTATTAAATAAAAATAAAAAAAGAAGTAAATAAGTAATATAAATAATAGCTGCCCCTTGATTTTTAATTAAAATGTGTATTGCGGGTTGCCTAGAGTGTTAAGTACGTACACAACTTTGATTAGATAGATAAGTATAGGTAGGTAACTATGTATTAAATAAAAATAAAAAAAGAAGTAAATAATTAATATAAATAATAGCTGCCCCTTGATTTTTAATTAAAACGTGTATTGCGGGTTGCCTAGAGTGTTAAGTACGTACACAACCATGATTAGATAGATAAGTATAGGTAACGGTGTATTAAATAAAAATAAAAAAATAAGTAAATAATTAATATAAATAATAGCTGCCCCTTGATTTTTAATTAAAACGTGTATTGCGGGTTGCCTAGAGTGTTAAGTTCGTACACAACCATCATTAGATAGATAAGTATAGGTAGGTAACAGTGTATTAAATAAAAATAAAAAAAAGTAAATAATTAATATAAATAATAGCTGCCCCTTGATTTTTAATTAAAACGTGTATTGCGGGTTGCCTAGAGTGTTAAGTACGTACACAACCATGATTAGATAGATAAGTATAGGTAACGGTGTATTAAATAAAAATAAAAAAAGAAGTAAATAATTAATATAAATAATAGCTGCCCCTTGATTTTTAATTAAAACGTGTATTGCGGGTTGCCTAGAGTGTTAAGTACGTACACAACCATGATTAGATAGATAAGTATAGGTAACGGTGTATTAAATAAAAATAAAAAAATAAGTAAATAATTAATATAAATAATAGCTGCCCCTTGATTTTTAATTAAAACGTGTATTGCGGGTTGCCTAGAGTGTTAAGTTCGTACACAACCATCATTAGATAGATAAGTATAGGTAGGTAACAGTGTATTAAATAAAAATAAAAAAAAGTAAATAATTAATATAAATAATAGCTGCCCCTTGATTTTTAATTAAAACGTGTATTGCGGGTTGCCTAGAGTGTTAAGTACGTACACAACCATGATTAGATAGATAAGTATAGGTAACGGTGTATTAAATAAAAATAAAAAAAGAAGTAAATAATTAATATAAATAATAGCTGCCCCTTAATTTTTAAATAAAACGTGTATTGCGGGTTGCCTAGAGTGTTAAGTACGTACACAACCATGATTAGATAGATAAGTATAGGTAACGATGATAGGAAGCCGTAGATGAGTTCCTGGAACATAGGTAAGTTAAGAGAGAAAGTTATATAAGAAAGCTAGGTTAACAGTGTATTTATTAAAAAATGATATAAATTAAATAAAAAATAATTAAATAGGTAGGCTAACAGTGTATGTTATATAATAAAGCTAGGTTAACAGTGTATTTATTAAAAAGTCGAGAAAAATTAAATAAAAAAATTAATTTAAATAGGTCGGCTAACAGTGTAATTATTAATAAATAAAAAGCGCCTTCATGTTTTAGTAGGCAAGTCCCGCATTGCAATACTGTATTGCAGGTAGCACCTTCGTTTTTAAATATATAATTAATTAATTAAAAGGTAGCACCTTCATCTTCCATGATACTATACAAACCTGAGTCTAGAACCCTCAGTTTTTATCTACTGACATCATATTGGACAAAAAAAGTTAATTTTATATAGTATAACATGGAAAAAGACGCCATATTGGACAAAAAAGTGTATTTTGTATAGTATAACAAGGTTAACAGTGCATTTTATATAGTATGATGTGGGAATTTGGAGGGAAATTTGGGAATTTGAGGGAAATTTGAGGTTAGGAAAAGTGAGGTTAGGAAATTTGGCGGGAAATGGTCGCCGCCATCTTGGAAAAGTCACGTGACCGCTCTCGACCAATCAGAGGCCAGAAAAGTGAGCCTCGCTCGCCCAGTTTTTATCTACTAGCGATCGATCTAACGTTACTCCCAGATACTGTGGATTATCATCGTGGTGGAGTTTTACAACATTTATAAATATGTTTTATTTTCCATTAGCCAGTCGATTACTTATGTGGAAACAGGCTACATCGATTTTTGATGGGTTAGGATTCAGCTTCCATCAGAAATATTCTTCGAGGGTTGCAAGGTCGTTTTTGAGTGTTTCTTCAGTAGCTGTGAAGTGTGAAATCGTTTTTTTAAAGTAAAATACATATTTTGTTGGGTCAAACTATTACTTGTTCTAAAAAAAAAGAAAGGAACAACCATTTAAAGCAAAACTGTAGAATCTTAATTTTACATTAGGGTTTTACGATGGTGTTTCAATATGTGATTATTGTGAACTTGAGTGTTGAAGGTAATTTTAAATGTTATTCTTATATTTCAACTTTCAAGAATACACAATAAATCAAAAGTGGTGTGACGATGATCAATCCTACATCGAGAAATACTGTTCTAGATATCATTACAATAAGGTTCATTATTGTTACTTAACAGTTATAAAGCGTCAGGATTTCGTACTCTGAAGTAGAACTTTGTATGAAAAGCAAATTTAACTATGGAGTCTTAGATCTTATATTTAAGGATTTTATCATAACTACATCTTCGAGTAATATTTACATCAAATGTCGTATTACAATATCTCAGTTTCACCGGACCTTTGTCACATGCTGCGACGTAGGTCCTTAGTGGTATTAATGAGATGTGATCGGTGAAAGATTTAAAAGAGGAAACGTAAGGTGGACATAAACTATCTAGAGAGTATAAATACAAATTTATTTCTACAATAGTAAGGGCAAACATCTTGCAATAGTTGTGAAAAATGACATGTACGATGGAAATTAAGCCTGGACATAGTAGTTAAACGTAAATTCCACTGGATTTAGTAAATAAACATTTATTGTATTTTGATATGTACGTTGTAAAAAGAAGACTTCATGCTGCCAACCCTTGCACACTACATTTACCGCATGATTTGTGACGCAAGTTGAGTTAGAGTTGTGATTCTGGTAGAACGGAAATCATAATTCAGTTACAAAAACTTAAAATGGAATAAATTATGGTAAGGAACAAGAAAGTTTAGATCGTACAAAGTAAATAGTTTTGGATATAAATAAGTTAATAAGTATTCAAAGAAATTTAAATACAAACTTTTCACTTTATGAAGTAGGTCATAATATAAATCTTCTTGTGAGTTATTTGAAGAATAACTAAATAAATTATTCTCATTTCCCTGAAATATTTGTTTACTTCCTATTAACAAACTTATACAAACTTATAAAATTAATTCCATGTATATTTTTTATAAAGTTAATTATATATACAGTTGATAATATTTTGTATGAATAAAATTAGTTTTATTTGAACTTAACGGTAGTGATATAATGTCTTCTCTTATAGCAAACATTTATTGACAATAAGGTATCTTTGAAGTTATCTACTCTATTTCCACGTCTAATCTAACATTCTCTGCAAATAAATAACTTCAATTAATTGGTAAAAGTGTTTTTCTCAACCCTTGTGATGTTTTTTAAACTCACAATCAGTTAAACAAATTATTGGAAATAATATCCTGCAGTGTACAGTCTTGTACTGTTAGGTCACATACACTAAAACAAGATGATCAATACAATTTATTTTAATTACTCAATGGGAAAAAGTTATAAATAATTTATATGATTGTAAAGATTCAGGTATTTTATTTTATTCTAAATTTATCTTTTGCGAACATGGAATTAGTAAGGGTAAATCGCCTAATTCAGTAATTGACTTTGTCAAGAGATTGGGACATTTTTCAAAGTTTCAAAACTTTATTTTTCTGTTTGGTTAGTACCAGACTTGAATTTTTATCTATAGTATGGTACTCATATGTGAGTTAACTCAATGAAATAATCGAAAACATTAAAAAAAGGATTTTTAACCATCTCTAATACAAATAATTTGGGCACTACACACTACACAGATGCAGTCCCGTATACAGAACTAATGTATGTATTTAATATAATTAGCTTATAAACGAGACGTAACGTCAGCCTGTTTCTGTACCTCCATAAGCTGGACGACCGTCATCTGTTGGCAGTCTGGATTCGCTGTGCCTCGTTCCAACTAACGAAGTTATATGTTGTTTAGCTCACGTTTCTTAAGAACTAATCAGGGATATCATTCTCCCTCAATTAGTCTAGACTAAGCAATGTTTTTTCACTGTCAATAGATATTTTCAATTGTTGATTAGATTAGTACAGGATAAATTTACTACCTTGCAGTTTTAAAGTTAAACATATATTTTGAAAGTTTCTTTTACATATCTGTGGATGAATAAGATTATATACTTCATATTTATTTTATAATATTTTCTGTTTTTATGTGTTGATTGTTTTCTGAAAACATTTAGTCGTTTCCTTATTGTTCTTAATATTATTGTTTTAGTTGTTTCTCTGGCTGTTAATATTGTTGTTGATCACTTATTAATTTTATTTATTTATTTTTGACTATTATTTATTTTCAATTAACAAACAAGTAATAGTCCTTATAGCAAGGTTAAAAATGCTTGTTATTAAAATTTAATTTTAGTTATTTTAGATTGAATTTAATGCTATATTTGCATTAGAGAATTTACATAAAACTTAGTGAGGTGCATGCGCTAATAGACTATTTTATTTGCATGCTAAACTGATTATTTCTAGGGATACAATGGTATTGGCCTTGTTAATGTTTGTAGCATTGTAAATAAAATAAATACCTAAATATCAAAATTACATTACTTTAAACATCATTTTTAAACACACTTTTAAATGAGATAGCTATTTAAAAGTTACTAGTAATTATTTTTAGTTTCAACTGCTATTTTTTCGATGTTACATATTATATTATCATGTAATATTTTACTAGAAACTGTTTTATGCGTTAAAAATGAATGTATAGTTATTAAGCAATATAATGACAAGTTAAACGGAGAAACAACGAGGATAAAATCTCATAAATATTAAGAGTCACTTTTAATAAAGTCTGGCCACAAGAGTATTGGAGCTGAAATGTTAACGAGATAATGAGCAAATAATACACGTCTCAGATTATACACAGCAGATTGACTAACTGTGTCATGGAGTGTAAACTAGCACTTTCTTAAGTGTTCTATTCATGAACTTGTTTGTTTGATTTTTTGGTAGTGAGGTATCTTAATTTCAATTGAAATGATAATTTATAAAAATACCTTCTTAGAATTTGTATTCATTTGCAGCAAATTAATATAATTTGCATTGACAAAGCATAGTTTGCTTAAAGTAATAAATTGAAGTAACTTATACCACAAGTTTAAATTGTACATATTTAATAATAAATGTCATGACAGAATAAAATAATAAACGATGATAAAAGCTAGTCAATACTTAGATGAATTTGTTACGAGTACTAAAATTATTAACCAAAAAATAAATTATATGTCTATAGACAGCACACTTAGTAAATGATTCGTGCACTACTATTTAACCATAGAAAAGATCCACCGTTGGCTAACCCCTAAATGGATTAATAATGTACATTTTACATGATTTTAGTGAAAACACCAAAAACGGCAGTTTTAGATATTTTCCCTATGGAATTGTTAGTGTCATTTATAATGAAAAATACGTTTCTTCCAATCAATCTAAGAGAATTAATGGAACAATTTTCAAAGTTTTATTTGTACAAAATAAACTATATAAAATATTTACTCATGTTTTGCACCAGTCTACGCTTACTGAAGTTCATAAAAATCTACGTTTTTTGTTATTAGCTGGAAGTTAAAAAACATATAAAAATGGATTTACCAACATAATAATGATGGTAATTGTTTCAAACTAAGTTGCCAAACAATAAACGTTCTTGTTTTTTGTGGTATACATAATACATTTATAATATATTAATTGGGACGAAAAATAATTGTTTAGTCAAACTTGTGTTTATATTTTAAAGTATCATACTCCTATTTTTTAGACTTGTTTGGTATTAGTAATGTTCCTCTATTCTTACAAATTCCTAAGGTTGGGCCATAAAATCGCACCCCCTGTGGATGTATGTTGTTTGAATATTATTTGTTTGCCTTTACCTTTCTTGGCATGAATCTGATTTATTACTTATTGGGTTTACAGTAAATAATATTTAAATGCATGTAAAAATAACAATACTAATATTTAACAACTAAAGTAGTAAGTCGATGGTTTCATTACCGCCAAACGGTGTGGTTAGTATTAAGACTACTCTAAAAAAAGGAGTTATTTTACCGATCACTCTTCAGCAATACTTTTGTATAGTTAACTACAAATAATTTTTTTCAACCTAACATTTTACAGAGCAAACTCTAAGCAAGCAATTATTTTACGCGGCTGTTGTTAATAAAGATATATTGAGCATTTTATTTCGTTAACAATTTGACGAGCACTGTCCCTAGGAGCGTTTTGTACCAGCTTAATTGGAAACTATTATTAAATAATGCATGACCAGTAAAACAAGCTTAGTACATATATTATTGTATTTGCAAACCAATAAATTATATTTTAACTTCAATAATTTTAACTGAAAGGAAACTATTTATCAGCTATTTGAAATGGTAAATTAATATATAGTGTACCAGAGGCCAGGCTGAATCAGCTAGTTGATAGGATATCTTGCAATGAAGATCCCGTTATACGTAATACTAATTTATAGTAGAATTATTTTTGTTAGTAAATGATTATACTTGTATGCAATACACTTGTTTTTATAGATATATTTTGAGTATATGTATATTTATATTGTATAAAAAATTATTATTGCTAGGACGAATATGAGAGGGAATTTACCTTTATTTATTTATTTGTTTTTGTACAACTAAACATAAGATAAAGCCCACACTTTATTTATTTTTCAACTAAATTAAAATTGGATTGTATTAAAAACAATAGTGTAGGTGTCCCTAATTTAGACAAATAAATCCACAGTTAATTATCTTGAACGGCGTGTAATCCTTGAACAATACAGAAAACCATTTCTTACTAAAAGTATCATAGTTCCTTTTGCCAAGGCAACAACCTACAAAAAATGTCGTATAAGGCTGTAACGACAAGAAAAATACAGGCAAGTATAGTGTACGCTGTTTAAGATATATTCAGGCAAGTATAGTGTACGCTGTTTATGATGTGTTCAGGCAAGTATAGTGTAAGCTGTTTATGATGTGTTCAGGCAAGTATAGTGTAAGCTGTTTAAGATGTATTCAGGCAAGTATAGTGTACGCTGTTTAAGATGTATTCAGGCAAGTATAGTGTACGCTGTTTATGATGTGTTCAGGCAAGTATAGTGTACGCTGTTTATGATGTATTCAGGCAAGTATAGTGTACGCTGTTTATGATGTGTTCAGGCAAGTATAGTGTACGCTGTTTATGATGTGTTCAGGCAAGTATAGTGTAAGCTGTTTATGATGTGTTCAGGCAAGTATAGTGTACGCTGTTTATAATGTGTTCAGGGAAGTATAGTGTAAGCTGTTTATGATGTGTTCAGGCAAGTATAGTGTAAGCTGTTTATGATGTGTTCAGGCAAGTATAGTGTAAGCTGTTTATGATGTGTTCAGGGAAGTATAGTGTAAGCCGTTTAAGATGTATTCAGGCAAGTATAATGTACGCTGTTTATGATGTGTTCAGAGAAGTATAGTGTACGCTGTTCATGATGTGTTCAGGGAAGTATAGTGTACGCTGTTTAAGATGTATTCAGGCAAGTATAGTGTAAGCTGTTTAAGATGTATTCAGGCAAGTATAATGTACGCTGTTTATGATGTGTTCAGGGAAGTATAGTGTACGCTGTTTATGATGTGTTCAGGCAAGTATAATGTACACTGTTTATGATGTGTTCAGGGAAGTATAGTGTACGCTGTTTATGATGTGTTCAGGGAAGTATTGCAAGTATAGTGTACGCTGTTTATGATGTGTTCAGGGAAGTATTGCAAGTATGGTGTACGCTGTTTATGATGTGTTCAGGGAAGTATTGCAAGTATAGTGTACGCTGTTTATGATGTGTTCAGGGAAGTATTGCAAGTATAGTGTACGCTGTTTATGATGTGTTTAGGGAAGTATTGAAATTTCTATATAAAAAAACATTCTGTCTTAAAAAAAATTCTTTTGCAATTTTAAGACCACGTTTAGCTAACATTTAATTCTAAATCCATGTTGAAATATTTTGTGTCCCTCTTGGTTTGTACTCGATTTGCACTTTGACCATACATTTTAGGTACTTAGGCTTACATTAAATCAGCATTCAAGCGATTACAAAAATGGGTACCTGTCTTTAGATGAATATCTACGGTATTAAAGTGATCTTGTTATATCAACATACACCTGTAAACGTTTCATATAGTGATATACATCCTTTTGTTTATCAATACTTTGTTACTTGTTACCAAGTGAGTAATCTGCTAATACTAAAGTGAAAGGGTCGCCCTCTTTCTTTGTATAAAACTATCCAGTCTTGAGAGCTGTAGAGGAATAAAGAGATAAATGAGTTTTCTTAATACAATTGAAACTAAAACCCTTCAATTCTGATATAATTGTTTTAAAATGGTTTCTGTAAATGCATGTAAACCTTGAATAAAAGGTTAGCCTGGTCCCAATTTTATTTCCGTTAAACCTTGATATAATTTACGCAAAAATCTCATATAAGATATGTCAAGCAATATTAACTAGGTAACGGATATAAAAATACCTAACTCATGTTCCATTGTGCAGACTGTAAACTTCATAGCACGTATTTCTCATCAGCACGCTGGAAACAGGGTGCCAACTTTAGTGAGTACATTTTCCACTGTATACACTCTCTTCCGGTCATAATTTAACTGACCAACTAATGAGTTTGAAAGCCATTAAAAATAACCAGTATTATTAAAATATGTGAATTGTAGTTCTTTATCTATGACAATTATCTACGACGCCTATCACCTATATAGGCGCAACTCCTTTTTTGCTAACGTAACTCCTTCCGTTATTCATAGCTGCGTACTAGGGTCTCATTGTTCAATATATTCACCCTATATTGAAGACAGATGATGGCCTTAAAGAATAACATGGAGAGATATATTAATGAGTCAAACAGTAATAGCTGTTCAAATATAAAATAATGATGTTCACGTACTTTTAACAAATGTTAAGAGTATAAACAATGGTATTTATAATATTGATAAGGTTAAAGATATATCTTTGATAATAATAACTTTTGAAGTTTATATTTAAACTGTAAATAGGCTGAAAATTAAGTGCAATGAGTGAGGTACTATAAATGAAGCTATTGTAATTTTACATACAGTTTAACTACTATTATTGTTTGTAAAAAGTTACATACCAAGGTCTAAGAAAGAGGTGTCGCAAGTACAGTGAGTGACGGGGTTGGGATGCGAAGGGTACATGGGTTTCACATATTACTTGTACAGTTATGTGAACTATTATTAAAATTGATTTCCTTATCAAACAACTTATCTCTTAAGCTATAGGCCAATTTGTAAGCGGAGAAATGTTCACATTTTAAAAAAGTAAACCTTCAAAATAATGTGTGTCAATACCAAATTTAGCGACCCTATTTAATTGTCTAAGCTATTAACGATTACCTCCACCTATCTTGAGGTGATTGGATCCTTAGTTAGAGTACTCGCAGAGAGAGTGTGGGCTGATAATAAAAATCAATTTTAACACTAATCTGATAAGGTTAGATGGTTTTAATTAGTTTAGTTACCAATATTTTTCAACTCTTATATACAGCTGTTGGTATATAACATACACTTTATATCTCTTGACAGGAACGAAATAATGATTTATTTCAAGTTCGTGTCTAAACAGACAAATAACTGTCAATGCTAACTAAAAGCTTGTATTTAACAATTTTGTTTTAAATATGTTATTTTTAATATTATAATAAAAATTACTGGTTGCATGCATCTTAAATCATTTAGTTATAGTTCTTCATAATGCTAATACAAAGCATTTCAAGCATAACTGAGTTTATTACAAGCCATCAGCACCAAGGTTTACTTTTCTGTAACCAGTATTTCATTATGAATGGAATTTATCGCTTTAAAAAAGTACAAACAAGAACAAACAAATAAATATTAGTTGAACACTACTTTACAGATATGACACGTTTATCGTTCTGCATCCCCTAAGACAGGACATTAGTGGCAGTTATACTCTTTCTGACATTATCAACCTTAGTGATATAAACATTAGTTGAACACTACTTTACAGATATGACACGTTTATCGTTCTGCATCCCCTAAGACAGGACATTAGTGGCAGTTATACTCTTTCTGACATTATCAACCTTAGTGATATAAACATTAGTTGAACACTACTTTACAGATATGACACATTTATAGTTCTGCATCCCCTAAGACAGGACATTAGTGGTAGTTATACTCTTTCTGACATTATCAACCTTAGTGATCTAAACATTAGTTGAACACTACTTTACAGATATGACACATTTATCGTTCTGCATCCCCTAAGACAGGACATTAGTGGTAGTTATACTCTTTCTGACATTATCAACCTTAGTGATCTAAACATTAGTTGAACACTACTTTACAGATATGACACATTTATCGTTCTGCATCCCCTAAGACAGGACATTAGTGGTAGTTATACTCTTTCTGACATTATCACTCTTAGTGATCTAAACATTAGTTGAACACTACTTTACAGATATGACACATTTATCGTTCTGCATCCCCTAAGACAGGACATTAGTGGTAGTTATACTCTTTCTGACATTATCAATCTTAGTGATCTAAACATTAGTTGAACACTACTTTACAGATATGACACATTTATCGTTCTGCATCCCCTAAGACAGGACATTAGTGGTAGTTATACTCTTTCTGACATTATCAACCTTAGTGATATAAACATTAGTTGAACACTACTTTACAGATATGACACATTTATCGTTCTGCATCCCCTAAGACAGGACATTAGTGGTAGTTACACTCTTTCTGACATTATCAATCTTAGTGATATAAATATTAGTTGAACACTACTTTACAGATATGACACATTTATCGTTCTGCATCCCCTAAGACAGGACATTAGTGGTAGTTATACTCTTTCTGACATTATCAACCTTAGTGATCTAAACATTAGTTGAACACTACTTTACAGATATGACACATTTATCGTTCTGCATCCCCTAAGACAGGACATTAGTGGTAGTTATACTCTTTCTGACATTATCAACCTTAGTGATCTAAACATTAGTTGAACACTACTTTACAGATATGACACATTTATCGTTCTGCATCCCCTAAGACAGGACATTAGTGGTAGTTATACTCTTTCTGACATTATCAACCTTAGTGATCTAAACATTAGTTGAACATTACTTTACAGATATGACACATTTATCGTTCTGCATCCCCTAAGACAGGACATTAGAGGTAGTTATACTCTTTCTGACATTATCAACCTTAGTGATCTAAACATTAGTTGAACACTACTTTACAGATATGACACATTTATCGTTCTGCATCCCCTAAGGCAGGACATTAGTGGCAGTTATACTCTTTCTGACATTATCAACCTTAGTGATATAAACATTAGTTGAACACTACTCTACAGATATGACACATTTATCGTTCTGCATCCCCTAAGACAGGACATTAGTGGCAGTTATACTTTTTCTGACATTATCAACCTTAGTGATATAAACATTAGTTGAACACTACTTTACAGATATGACACATTTACCGTTCTGTTTCCCCCAAGACAGGACATTAGTGGCAGTTATACTCTTGCTGACATTATCAACCTTAGTGATATAAACATTAGTTGAACACTACTTTACAGATATGACACATTTATCGTTCTGCTTCCCCTAAGACAGGACATTAGTGGTAGTTATACTCTTTCTGACATTATCAACCTTTGTGATATAAACATTAGTTGAATACTACATTACAGATATGACACATTTATCGTTCTGCATCCCCTAAGACAGGACATTAGTGGTAGTTATACTCTTTCTGACATTAACAACCATAGTGATATAAATTGTCTTCTATAATACTAATTGTCATATATTGAAATTACTTTTAGCCTAAAATGAACCATCTCATCAACTCAACTGTTCGCTTCGCTCGATTCAGGTTGCGTTATACCGGTTTTGTTACTATGGAGCCTTATTGGAGCTATAAAGGCTAAACAAACAAGCTACACTAACTATTGCACCTATCGGACATTTGACCTATACCCAAAACCAACTGGCAGCCAATAATTACTTACCATCCTAAATCGACAATTTAAAAAATATTAATATAATGAAATTATGATTTATAATTTTTAGTAAGTCTTTAGTCACAGAGTGACAAAGTTTCATATTTATAAGTTATATGTTTAGTAAAGAGTCTTTTAAATGTGTTCAAAAATACCGGAGCTTTTTATCCCTCTATTGAAAGTGAACACAAATACCGTTGTTTCTTACGTTATTTGTATGCTTAATACTCCTCTTTTTAAAATTATTTTGTAGTAAAAATTTTAACGAATCAATTTATATCTGATCAGTTTATCGATAAATACGTTTTATTTTATTTAAAAATAGCCATTATTTCACAAATAGAATAAAAAAAGTAAAATATAATACAAAACCCATTTAAAACTTTATCAGTAATGGTAGTCTGTGATGTATGCACATTATCTAAAAGTAATAAATTCATTTTATTATAGGTCGGATGGACTTCTTTTTATTAAAAACAGGATTAACTAATTAAATTTAAGTTGAAACTATTGAAATATTTCCTTAATCCAACTGTATTCAGTTGTATAGTTAAAATTTAACGTAATACTGAATGCACACGGTTATTTAAGCCGTAGATATCCACAATAAACCGTATTTGCGCTATCCCGTATCCACAATCAACAGTATGTGTGCTATGCCGTATCCACAACCAACCGTACATGTGCTATCCCGTATCCATAAACAACCGTATATGTGCTATCCCGTATCCACAATCAACCGTATGTGTGCTATGCCGTATCCACAACCAACCGTACATGTGCTATCCCGTATCCATAAACAACCGTATTTGCGCTATCCCGTATCCACAATCAACAGTATGTGTGCTATGCCGTATCCACAACCAACCGTACATGTGCTATCCCGTATCCATAAACAACCGTATATGTGCTATCCCGTATCCACAATCAACCGTATGTGTGCTATCCCGCATCCACAATCAACCGTATGTGTGCTATCCCGTATCCATAAAGAACCGTATATGTGCTATCCCGTATCCATAAACAACCGTATATGTGCTATCCCGTATCCACAATCAACCGTATGTGTGCTATTTCGTATCTACAATTAACCGTATGTGTATTTTTAATGTCAAATAAATAAAATTAAGTAATTTTATTTTTGGGATGATAAAAATAAATGTAACAACTACACCTCCTTTAGAATGTGTTGTGTCTATAAATAGTACAAAGAGCTACAAAGCTTTCATATTTTATTACACGTGCTACTTATCCTCCCACTCCTCATGCCTAAACCAGCTGTTTTGTTACTATAGAAAGCATGCTTGTCCAGTTTGATACTTCGAACATTTCACAGTTTTTATTATAAAAAGTTTCATATGGTTTATTATTTATTTAGTTATAAATATTTACTATTTGAAATAATTTAACGATAAATATAGTTATATATCAAATGTAACTTGCAACGTAATCCATGTTAAAAATAGATTATGTTATTTTCTAAATTAACACTCTAGAACACAAAATCCGTCTTATAATGGGATTAGTAATGATGTCCAGTACGTTTTTTTCCAGTAGGAAATAAATTTCAGTTGTATGGTTGTTCTAATGACGAAAAAACACATAACACTATCTTTAAAAAAATAACAGTTTGGGGTTAAGTGGATGGGATTTATGGTCCTAACTAATAACCTATAATAAAGATGATTTTAATTTTATTTCAAGTTAATTTATATTGAAACACGTTTAGGTTACTTATAAATCTGGTGTGTTTTGTATTTAAGCACAGACCGTGTTGGTGGACATTTATTACTTAGTAAGAATTATTTTCAAACAACATGAAATTAAATTTTCATGTTGTATTTAGCTTATAGAAATTTTTATATACATTACACATTTTATATAATTTTACTTAGCATATTACTTATAAACTGTATCAGAGTAACACCTTTAATATGGGGCCCTTTAGTAATGTCCCATAACTGGCCATTTAGTAACTGTATGATACTTTTAACTTGATTAAGTTCAAACACTATGAAGGCAATGTTTCCTGATACTTTACCAGGTTGCACTATATTTTGTAAAACCTGAACTAGATATGGATATTATGACTTAGTAATCTCATTAAAAAATAATATGGACATAAAATAATCATGTTTACAAACAGTACAACTCTAAATGAACGGGATAAGTAATACCACATGTTACTATATTTTACTAAATTAGTTTACCCTGATTAAACTAGATTATTTTATTTAGTATTCTGAACACAACTACTTTATTTTATATACATTCAATACATTTATAAAATTATAAATATATTACATAATGTACGCGAAAACATTAATAAGCAACAGAATTTGTCTTTTATTATATTGTACGTTATGTGTGTATTATATTGTAAATTGAGTGTAATTTCAACTGTCTCAAAGGTAAAGCAAAGAGATCTCCCAGTATATTTGGAAACTATCCACTTTCTGTGGTCTTCCTTAAATCGGTCCTTCACTTGCATAAGTAGACAAATATACCTACTTTTCGATTAAACATACTACTTGATCATCTTCCATTTTTATACTTCTAATAATTTATAACTGAGCGATAATATTAAAAATATATTTTTACTCTAATTATTAATTTGAAATCATTATTCAATATGATAAATCACTTTTTAAACTCTTATTTCCAAGTATAACTGATAATACATTTTAAGATACTTTGTTTCATATTCAATCCTTGTCTAATCATTAAATAATGATGTCGTGTTTATAAACGCTGTGATCACATTGCAACCATTGCAAACTGCATTTGCACTTTCTCACTAAATACTTGTTAGTGGTATGGCTGACGAGGCTTGGAAGATATAGATTCAGTTCGTAATAACTTCACTATATAAAGTCCAGATGGTTATCTTTTTTCAATACAATATTTATTGATATCGTGATATCGATATATTACTATAGACATACTAAAATAAACAACATTTTAGGATGTCTTGGATAACTATGTTATGTAAATATTAGTTATGAATATTTTCAATTGTATAATTGTGTTGTATTAAGTTGGAGTTGGCTATTATACGATTTTCTGTAAAAGGATAAATTAAAAAGTAAATGAATTGTGAAATAAATTACTTATATCAACATAAGTACTTATGAAACCCAGGTCCCATTATCACGAAAGACTATCCTAAAACCATCTCTTTCAAGTTGGAAAAGTTTGTTCTCATTCCAAACCAAACTTATTTATTATTATCCAAACCAAAAAAGGCTATTTATTATCAACATTAATCACACTGTCCCGTGAATGTTTACACACCCTCCTAACAAACTTAGGGAGGTTACAAGTTAGTGTGCTGGGGTTGATACTATTTCATTTAACATTTGTTAATACCGCTTTACCATTATAAATATCGGATGTTCCTGCATTCACACTTGGCTATTTTCGTATTGCTATTAGTCTCGTTTGACTATGATTCTCTTACGCTTTTAGAGTAACATACACATTTTCCGATAAAATAGGCAATAATAAGATGAAATCCACCCTTATATGTACTGTAATTACAAGTTGTTTCCTTTATACATATAATATGAAAGTATTAATACATTGATATACGACGACAGAAACAGGCCGACCTGCACTATCTTAATCAACCAAGGAAGGGTTGAATTAAACAACAATATTTAAGACAATATTTTTTAACAGTACTGGTAATAGTATTTTTACAGATATTGTCCCTTTTGACTTTTATGAATTTGCAACTGACTATGTGAAACGTTGGTTTAAAAAAACAATTAATTTAGTGAAGTTTAATTTATTGCTATATCCTTAACCTAAAAAGAATTGTGTAAAAATGAATTTCAATTAATAACAGTGAAAAAACCCGAAAAATCTAATAAAATCTCTTTTTTATCCATAGTATTATGTATTTTCCTGCGATCCATTTAAAAATATTGATCCGTTATTCCCAAGTTGAACTGCAACATGTATCCATGAGAAACATTACGGTTAGAAAGTAAGCCTACAAACTGACTTATTTGTCCATGAATGTCACGTCCCTACTTGTGTAATAAACGTGGTAATGAATGTCACGTCCCTACTTGTGTAATAAACGTGGTAATGAATGTCACGTCCCTACTTGTGTAATAAGCGTGGTAATGAATGTCACGTCCCTACTTGTGTAATAAACGTGGTAATGAATGTCACGTCCCTACTTGTGTAATAAACGTGGTAATGAATGTCACGTCCCTACTTGTGTAATAAACGTGGTAATGAATGTCACGTCCCTACTTGTGTAATAAACGTGGTAATGAATGACACGTCCCTACTTGTGTAATAAACGTGGTAATGAATGTCACGTCCCTACTTGTGTAATAAACGTGGTAATGAATGTCACGTCCCTACTTGTGTAATAAACGTGGTAATGAATGACACGTCCCTACTTGTGTAATAAACGTGGTAATGAATGTCACGTCCCTACTTGTGTAATAAACGTGGTAATGAATGACATGTCCCTACTTGTGTAATAAACGTGGTAATGAATGTCACGTCCCTACTTGTGTAATAAACGTGGTAATGAATGTCACGTCCCTACT
Source organism: Stictocephala bisonia (assembly GCA_035578905.1). Lineage (NCBI taxonomy): Eukaryota > Metazoa > Arthropoda > Insecta > Hemiptera > Membracidae > Stictocephala > Stictocephala bisonia. Next base: position 2,236,111 of record JAQJVL010000013.1, on the reverse strand, counting down.
TGTGTAATAAACGTGGTAATGAATGTCACGTCCCTACTTGTGTAATAAACGTGGTAATGAATGTCACGTCCCTACTGGTGTAATAAACGTGGTAATGAATGTCACGTCCCTACTTGTGTAATAAACGTGGTAATGAATGACACGTCCCTACTTGTGTAATAAACGTGGTAATGAATGTCACGTCCCTCCTTGTGTAATAAACGTGGTAATGAATGTCACGTCCCTACTTGTGTAATAAACGTGGTAATGAATGTCACGTCCCTACTTGTGTAATAAACGTGGTAATGAATGTCACGTCCCTACTTGTGTAATAAACGTGGTAATGAATATCACGTCCCTACTTGTGTAATAAACGTGGTAATGAATGTCACGTCCCTACTTGTGTGGTAATGAATGTATGACCTTTATTTATTGTTTTGTATTAATAAAAATTGGCATTGAATTAATTACTAAAAGCCATTTTTTATAAACTTTTAGAACAAAAACATTTTTACTACGCTACATCGGCGTTCAGAAACTCAAATTGTCACGCGTTCGTGCATGAATTTGTTTAAGTGGAACTATCACGTGACTCGAACGCGTTGCACAACACCAGCCTTGTACAGGAGTTAGTACTATCGTGTGGTTACAATATTTTATAGCTTTAGCTAAACCTATAAAATACTAAATTGATAATATTAATTAAAAACACATAATTATTTGATCATTAAATAAAATTTGTTTACTGTAATTAGAATTGTAAGTTAATCAAATATTGTTTATAATTATTGTTCTTTTCAGGTCCAGATTAGTTTAAATAAGTTCTCGGCTTTAAGTAAAAAAATTAAAAAGAATGGTAGGAGAACCCATATTTTTACCAGACAACATTCCACGAATTTTCTTTGTTGGCCAACTACCCATTACCAAAATTACTTGGATGTGTGCCTACTGTTTTGAATGGAGTAAGATGTAATGTAAATATATATTTATTACCTTTGTCATATTTAGGCTGACTCTTCATTTAACAACTTTGTTAATAACAGTTATTTCAAGAGGTTTGTATTAACAGTTATTTCAAAAGGTATGCTTAGACGTACTAACAAGAATTCACTATTCATCTTCAACTAATAAATGAGCATTTGCAAGCTTATAACAATTATTTCAAGCTGTACATTTATTTGAATACCAGTACCGTACTTAATTTTCAAAAACCATTTTATGTAAATTATAGGTGTCTAAATATTTTCCATTTTATATTATTATAGCTTTATATTTACATGACTTTTTTTATCTCCAGATAGTTATATCTGACAATAAGCAATCTTGTTGATTATAAGAACATATCCATAAAACTCACACAATCTAAAAATCATCATGCTAATACAATTCTTACTATTTAAATTTATATAATTCTCTATAACTAATTATTTGAAGCAATACTTATTGGACCTAAAATTAGTGAACAGTATAAAAAAAATCACAAATGAAACATTACCGTTCACAAAAATGAATATATCAACCTAAAACAAGAGTTTTGGCCAATATCAACTCATTATAATAAAGTATAGTTTATAACCACGCAGATAACAATCTGTTCATACTTGGTTATTAAGTCACCCATAGTTCACTGATATATTTGTATAATTTTAAAATGTAAATTTATATAATCTTACTTCAAGGACAGTGCATATACTTATAGAGAGCAAAGACAGTTCATATTTAACTAGATTTATAATTAAGTCATGTTTTACATTAATAAAAGGAATTTTTAACAAGTTTGAGAAAGCTCATGAAAAGTTAGACCCATGCTTAGTAAACAATTTTGGAAACATGAACCTAATTTGTATTTTCTCTGCCTGCAGGGAGTTCTTCTTCTGTTAAAGAGAAGGTGTTTACCGAATAAACTAAATGCTCAAACACAGTTTTGTTTTTTAAAGTTTAATTCTTAACTCTGTTTGAATGTATTCAAAGTTTTGTAATACAAACATAAATTAGTTTTCATACAGTTTCTAAAAAAATTGGGACATTTGAGTAAATAAATAGAAAAGGTCTTTATTTTTTAGTGGTTTTCAACAAACATTGCTGATTTACAAAACGACTTAAGTTTTACTACAAGTATTAAAAAAAAGCTGAAACTAAAACATAAAGTTAGGTATACAGTCCAGTTATATACGGCTATATCAGCTTGTATTAAATATTAATACTTTTTTTATATGTAATTTCAGGTACACCCTAGCCTGTTACGCTGAAGGATAATTCATTATATAAATTGGGAGCAAAGTACGCACATAGTTTTTTTTTTCAAATTCGTGGCGAACGCGAGGCATCTCAAAAATTGATCCTGTCTAGTACGGGAAGATCGGATCTGAGACCTGTTTTTTATTAGTTTTGCTCTAAAATATCCCGGCCTGCAGTGGTAAGTATTCTGTAAACTAGTGATGAGGAGCGCAGTGTACTGGTATAAGTCATAGTCAGCAAACCGAGCGATCGTCTCACCTCCGAAACATGGTAAATCTTTCTTAGCCCACATACTCATACATACCTGACACACATATTTTGCACTCTCTGTAATATCTCTAATCCCCTTTAGACACAATATTGCCATTCACAGGGAGGCAATATTCGATTACGGAGAGCACAAGAACCTGGACAAGGCGAAACATGGTCTCTAGGAAACATGTACCTATGCTTGTATAACATTCTTAGTTAACCAAGAGCCCGCTGACAAACAACACTTACATGACCAGATAATGTGAGGTCACTACCGAGCATGATGCCCAAGACCTTTGAAAATTCACACTCGTTAAGCCTGAATTTTCAAAGGTCATTTGAAATTTGAGCCCAGCAACACCACACCTACAGACTCCGAACCCACATTGGAAGGAATCGACAGTAGACTGCTCTTTTCATTGTTCAATTTAATACCAAGCGTCTCAGACCAGTCATGGACAATGCTTAAGTCAGAATTAAAAATGGATAGACTTGTGTCAGCTCTTTCGGCATCATGCGAATCACAAAGTTGAGCATCATCGGTGTATGAATACAAGCGACTATTTTGTAAGCCTGAACCCAACAGAGTGAATAGAATAGGCCCGAGGCAACTACCATGTGGAACACCAGCAGCCCTACTCAAAGATGAGAAATCCATCCCAATTTTTACCTTATATCTCCTATTAACCAAATAGGAATGAAACCATGAAACCAAGAAACCAACTACGGTCTAAACCCATAAAAATGCATGACAGCCAACAACATCTTGTGGCCTATTGAATCGAATGGATGTGAAAATTCCAGCATTTCAAGAATAGATGCTTTCTTTTCTGCCCTTGCTTGAAACAACTGATCACAAACTAGTAAAAGCGCAGTTCCTGTGCTATGATCCTTTCTGAACTCAGACACCGGAAAAGGATATCCTCCAACTCCAGAAAATCTACCATATAGAACCCGTACTGGCACTCTATAGCATTATATTTTCGAAATATTCGGCTCTGGTTCACCAATAATTTTATACAGGAAGGCAGTTTTTTATAATTTAATATTAGAATTGTTTCTCGTTCAATAGGATACTGACCAACTATAAAATGTTGACAATTAGTATACTCAATCAGCCATTTTGTTTAAAATTAACAAACATTATTTATCAATGCTGCACAGCAAATATGTATTGAGTGTACGTATTGGAGTAGCAAACGTAGTAACTATTTGGTTTCGTATCTGTGAATGTGGTAAGTTGAACTCATTCTTAATTGTACATTAGAATTATAATTTATTTGTAATCTTGTAACTTTTAAAAGTACCCTAATTTAAGTTGTTACTTTTATAACAGATTTTTTTCTTGTATTGGAGGCGAAAATCTTTATAATAGTTAATAGATTGTTTAGACAGTTTTTAATCACGTATGTAATATTTTAAACTGATTATCAAGCAGTAATTTAGTAATACATTATTTTTATTTTCCGCACAAGTTATAAAAGTACAAACTATAAATATGTCCTTTGTAAGATCAGACGTTCAACTTGTAGTAATTATTTTAGAAAAATAATATGTAATACAGAAAGAGTAACAAAATGTAATCAGAAACACTATTTATGAGGAAGACAAAGGTTGTTGGACATTTGCCATCATTACGTGAAAAATACCAATCACGACGTTTAGATTTGGTAAAACCCAAATATTTTTCAAGTGCTAAAAACTAAATTACATCTAAACAAACATGTTATAAAACTACGTTCTTAACTAATAGACTTATCTGCATTAATAATTATCTACATTTTAACCTAGATCCTAGAAAGGGGTACAACAAAATAACTTTCTACTAAATATAAAAAATGTTAACAGGGTGAAATTAATATACCAATTAAGCGCTGCCAAATGAATCGTGGGCCAAGATCACGATATCAACGAACAAATGTTAAAACACAATTAAATTAATATTCCAATCAGACTGAAATGAGATTACATAAATATACGGTACCTGAAAAACACTATTAATTGAAAATAACATTAAGCGTGCACAAAAAGATATATGTGACTCGGAAGGACTGAGACTACTATCTAATCTAATTACCTATTACATTTTTTAACCTGAAAAGACAACAATTAGTAGTAATAAAACAATACAATGATCAAATATTACTAAGACTTCATCATTTTGTAATATTTTATCTAGGTTAAAATGTAGATAATTATTAATGTAGATAACCTTATTAGTTTAAGAACGTAGTTTTATAACATGTTTGTGTACATGTAATTTAGTTTTTAGCACTTGAAAAGGATTTGGGTTTTACCAAATCGAAACGTCGTGATTGGTATTTTTCACGTAATGATGGCAAATGTCCAACAACCTTCGTCTTTCTCATCTAATACTCCATCATTAACAAATTTCAAAAAGAAAACAATATTTACTTAGTTTATTTGAATGAAATGTTCATATTATGTTTTGTTTGGTGACGATTGATGTAAGTATTCTTTGCTGAACAGATTGTAGCATTGACCTTAATAATATTTATTTTTGTTACAGAGCAGTTCCGACGAGACGATTACTGACTGTGGTGTAGCGTAAATATTAAAATGCAATCCAGTTATATTGATAGTACAATAAACTAGAAGAATTTATGAAAAAAAAGAAATAAAATGAAAAATTGACCTAAAACTACTTAACCATACATAAATTATATTAGATTCCTGTATATTTATCGGGTTCCTGTTTGTTCCTTGTATAAGAAAAAAAATAGTGTTTGTTGCTGCAATGCTCGTATGTGTTCCCTATGATACTCCCATTTTTGCTCAGTATATTTGTTAAGCAATAAATAATTTTATAATTTTTTTATACATTTTGTTTATTTCTTTATTAATGTGATATTATTTTAATAACATGAGTGAGCTAAGCCTTCCCATCAAAACAGAACAGTTTTTGTTAACGCGGATATGAAGTTTAAGTTGTTGCACATATTTATAAAACCTATTAATGGAGTAATATTACTATATACAATTTTGTTTAGTAAAAATAATAACTTTTTGTATGTTAAAACTTTTATTGTACGTTTTCGTAAAATGAGTAAATCATTAATAAAGTAATATTTTGACACATTTGTCTGTAGTTACTAACCTAGCTACATCAAAGATAAATTAAACTCTTTCTAAGCTGAAGAATAACATCCAGAATAACATTCTAACACTTTAAATGTAATAAGTTATATCGGGTATTAGTTGGTATACGTTTTTGTAAATATTTAATACAACATGCATGTTAGTTAACTGAAAAAGAAAAAAAATGGGTTTGCACTTAAGACTATATAGTCCAGCACTTCATGGTCAAGTAAATACAGTGAAACCCCGATTGTCCGTCACCCTATTTTACGCCAGGTTTTGTTATCCGTCAGTGTCTGGTTTCGTTGTGCTACGATATGACAGTTGCCGTATGACTTATCCGTCTGAAAGACGACAATTTCCCCCTCTAGCCGTCTAGCCCTCATAAGCCTAGTTCTAATGGCCTGTCATCCGTAAGGCCTCGTCTGCTGTCTACTAGATAACAGGTCGTTGGAACAGCTCGCCTGTGTACGCCTTACGTACGGACAGGCCGTCCGTGGCTGCCTGAACAGATCCCGTACATGAGGATAGAGGCGGCACTACAAAGGCCTGTGGTTGCAGATGAAGTTTTAAGCCAGTACGCCTACACAGGTCACGGGCTGTTGGAACGGTCATGTCTGATAATACACAGACGACACGCTAGCCGTGTACCAAAATCGGGCCGCCTGATGTCTGCGAAAACACTGGCCGTGGTAACTGGGCTTTAATATATTACAATGTACTGCAGGTTAATTTTAAGAATGTTGATAATTAATTTTTGTGCTCATTACATAATGTACAAGCTTATGTTTTACAATAAAACTAGGCCTACTATAGTAAAAGCGTAATTATGACCTGCAGTATATACATTTTGTAACATGTCTTTTTTCTAACCTTTTCATTCTCATTTCGTTACGCAATATGTATTATACAGCATTTAAATTTAACGTGCATAAGTACTAATAATACGTTTCCAGCGATATAAGCGTGTTTGGGTGTATTTTTTACTATCCGTTTATTCTCTAATCCGTCACGGCCGCGGTCCCGACCCCTGACGGAAAATAGGGTTTCTACTGTAAAGAACAAGTGGTATCACTCAAAAAGAAAGAGATGGCATTGATTAACATTTATACTTTCATTGATTAACATTTATAATGTCAAAATACATTACGTAATTAATAACAAACAATTATTTACTGTTAATTAAATGGTTTTGTTAGCATTGAATTGTTATTGATTAGTAAATTTGTTGGAGATATCCAATGCCTTCAGTGTCTTAAGAAACAAATACAACCTTCAAACAGGCATAACACTCTTGTTGTATTCAGGCGTTACTACATTACACTACATTAAAACTATATTTAGTTGTGATATGTATAAACATGTATACATATATTTTGTATTATTGTGAGGTAAAATCATATCAATACTATTTATTTATATCTTGTTTCATACTGATCATCTTCATTAAAAAAATCAAATGGCTTTCATTTCTAAATAAATTATTATTTTGTCAATTTTCGTTGTATGGCGTTGGTATAGTTACAAATAACTTTATTATATGCACACCTCAACCTAATACTTTCCTTTGACTCCTTGAGTGCAATCCCCATGCGTGATGAAAACTTGATAAAGGATAAAACATTTAAATTTTTAGGTACGGTATGCATTTAGTAAGTATTATTTATTTTAATGCAACGGTTAGCAAAACACCTAGAGATCTATCCTGATAATTCTTTTAACACCTTTTTTGTAACTTGATATTTATTGTTTAACGAAATGGTTTAAGAAATAAAGAATATTTAAAGAGCATCTTTCTTAATTGAAGTGGTAAAACCTACAGGTCATATGTGTGGTTATTTGCCTAGAATAAATCAATTAAATAAATTTTCTTTTACAAACATACAACCTAATTTATCGTAATGCAAAGTAAATAATACTTTAGAATAGGGGTTTTTTCAATAGCAATCATTTTTAAAACACAACATTTTAACTAATGGATTTTTCGCAGTTAAAAAAAGTCATGTATTGATAGCTAATAAAAGTTTTGTTTTGATTGTAAAACATTAGGCCGACCGAAAACAAAAAAACATTATACATTTTTGTATCTTATAAACATTCAAAAATTAAATTTGACAATAAACCTTGAACTCATAAATTCAGTAAAGATTTTAAAAAAATTATGTACAATAAATTTTTTTCACCGATCCCTTATTTATTTTTAATTGTTTTTTCCGTAATTAAAAGTATTTCCGGGGTAGAAAGCTTATCAATCAGGCCTGATAATTATGCTGTGCTTTTTTTAATCTCTGGCTCCTGGCATATTCAATCTCGGCCTGATGGATCACATGGAGCTGGGGTTTAACCTAAACACATTAAACTGAGATTGTTATCTGTAATCATACGATTTGGTTTCTTAAAGCCAATTCTAAAGCTAAAACAGATATCATAAATTTCCAACACGAGTAAACTTTAGTGAAAGTAAATAGTTAGAATAAAGATTTCAAACTTAATAGATTATGTATGTAACAAATACTTTAATAATACCAATTAATTACATTTCTTAAACCGATGGGACTAGCCAGCCAATAGATTATTTATAGGCATATAAAAAGTATATAGTTCAACAAAACATATTATTTGCAAAGTATAATGACTTAAATTAAAGAAATATTTACTGTAATACTATTATACGATCCCCGTAGACCGTATGGCTGGATGGTGTTTTTGCTCGGGATGTGTGGTTAGCACAGCGGAAACTGACACTGTAAGTCCCAACGTTCGTTACAAGGGTTCGCCACTGAAGACGTATATTATGTTACAATTACGATTCCAGTGAGGAAAATTAACCCATAGCCTTGAATTGAGCAACAAATCACTTTATAGTTTAATGTTTATTTTGTAAATATATTAAATAAACAGTTGTTAATTCTATACAACTGGAAAATATATGTCACTTACCGTTCATTTATTTTTAAGGTTAAAGCTTAAATCACAAAATAATTGAATATTTAAATGTTTAGTAGTGTTTGATAGTCAAAGATAAATAAATTGTCAGTTTTTTAAGGGATTTTTGTTTGTATTTTTTTCTTTACCGTCAAATCATTTGAAAATGAAATACTACGCTAGTAAAGAACAGTGTTGTTTTATGGGGAGTATTTGGGGTAATAATAAAGTCGTTTATGGAGGTAAATGTTTGTACGAATATAGTGCAATTTGTTTTTTAAAGAAAGAAAACAATAATTTCTAAAAGAAATTAAATAAAATTTTCTTCAAGAAAGTGTGTAGGTAGCCAATCTTTATTGATTAAATTACCATATTAGTACTAAAAGTAATACATCTCTTAATTACGTTCTCGTTAATGAAATGAAAGTTATTTTCCTTGTAACATTTTGAATGCTCATCTACACTCATCACACTCATTCGAAATCCATATTCGCCCATATCTTCACGATCGGCGTCTGATGAATAAAATAAAAATAATAAAATAAGAAGATTAATATAATATTATTACGTATCTTTAACTTATTTTCATTGTAACGTAACAGTTATCAAAATAGTATTCTTTCTAAAGTCACTATGACACCATAATATAGAACAATATTATAAATGTTAAGCAACTATACAAATATAATAATTATTGTTTTAGAAGATTTAAGTTCAATGTAAGCTTTCTACCAACTTTCATACGGTTGGAAAAGTTTTTATTTATTCCCAAGAATATTCATTATCCTACTTATTCCAAACATTATTCTTGTTGGGCGATGAAAACTTCCTTGGCTCGTGAAGTCTCACTCACCACAGCTTATTTCCGTTTTAAGTTTTCGCAATTCCCTTTATTATTTTACCCTCACCGGAGTTAGAATGCTCAACTTTGTTCACAAATACTGTTCTAAATGTAGTGTGCCAGGATTATAACTCAAATCATTGTCATTGGAAATTATCATTTATACATTTATTTCGATGTTAATACTACATATGCTCCAACACGTCTCATAACTTATCAATACGTCACTAAGTTATGGTCCTTTATAGTAAGTTGCGTGAACTTGATCCTATATATTTCACCGTATACATTGATTACGACATCTCCTGAAAGTACTCGGTACTTATATTTTACAGAATTACGTTCTTTATGTAAAAAATTATTTTTTTCTCCAATCCCAGTGAAAAAACAGTACCAGATATGATCAATCATACAATATTGCCCACCAAAATACATATGTTTCTTTAACAGATCCATGTTATAGTTCAATAAAGATAGATAGTGCCTAAATGATATATACAGTATATGAACCCTCATTTTAGCTTCGAAATATAAAGAAAAACAACACAATAAAAAGTCTGTTCATGTTTAAATCAGATTTATAACGTTGGGTAAAATGATAAAATTTATAAATACATGAAAGTCAGTTGAACCAAAATATTTAATTAAATATTCAATTAGTTGAAATAAAAACACTCCCATTAATAAAAAACACTAGAGTATATATAATATTTGTGTAAAGTTAGTGTTAGTAATCGTTGTACCTTTTGGTCAGTTCAAAATATATACTTGCTGGTAAGTAAGTCAAATAGGGTATTTAATTACTAACTATGCAGGTGGATATCTCATTTAGAAACTGAATCATCTCTCAGTGTCAAATATGGTATTTAATTACTAACTATGCAGGTGGATATCTCATTTACAAACTGAATCATGTCTCAGTGTCAAATATGGTTCAGGAGATGTTTACGTTAACTTTTGAGTTGGTAATTAGACTCAATTTTACTGACTGCTTGACGAGGTATGGAGTTTGTCATTCTGATAGGGAAACATTGTCACACAGCAACTCTGTATCTTCATACTTTAAAGGACAGGTTGACATCGACAATATTAGCAAGCTATCATAGTTTCTAAATTCATCATCATACATATGTTTCATAGTACTTAATTAAATAGGAAGCGTACTTTGTGGTACTTGTTACTTCAGTCGTTTAGAACATACCACGTGTGCCCTAACTGCGTACGGTTAGTTGTGATTATCCATGTACTTTAAAAGTCTTCCATTTCATAAGGTACAGAATAAATTTTGTTTAAATCTTCCATGACACTAAACAATAAAAAAATCACACAGTCACAATTTTATAGATACAAGGTCTTTCTACTTTGACTAATGTTAACTAAAATTATTTCGTTCTTGTTCACGGTAACAGGAAAAATACTTATAATACAAGGACGGTTATTCTAATCAGAGCAATTTAGGTAGTGTGATAATATAAACACACAACTTTGTTTGGATGTGAGTGTAATCTAAATTTACATAGACTAATACCCAAATATGCAAATATTTTATCCTGCCTTGAAATACGGCTGTAGTTTTAACTCACCAATAAACAATTTAAAACTTTAAGTCAAGTGTAATATTTTTGAATCTGTACAGTACACGAAAGTAACTTTTGATTGCACGTATTTTTCATAATATTATTTTCAAAAACATGATTATATTTGACGTTAACGTTTATCGTGGTAATTAATAGTTTGAATTTTATAGTTCATCAATTATAGTTCTTCGTTATAATTCTACATTAGTTAATTATTTTATTTTAATGTTAGTAAAACATATCAAACTGTTTGTATGCATAGATATTCATGTAAAGGGCTAGGTATTTCACCATTCAGATATAAAGTAAGAGATTCCAGAAAGAATTACAATATAAGCTACACTATAGGTATAACGTTACCTTATAAATGTGTATTGCTACCTATGGTGTATACAGTTGATTTATCATCCATTTATGCATATTGTATTTGTACAGTACGCTTATGTGTTCATATATTGTTCATTCAAAAATATAGAACTTTCTTAGAAAATAAAGTTCTCTCTATTCTCCACTATTACGAGATTAAATCATTTATAATTAACATTAACAAATGTATAATAATAATAAGGAACAATGCCAACTAATGGAAATTAATAATTTGTTACAGCTCATATCAGCACTTACTTCATCAGCATCTCAATTCTCCTCATCCCGTTAGTTAAGATACATAGCTACATTACTCCTCATGTTTCTCACCATACATGTACATGTATACTAGTTATTTGGAGCTTCCTACTACACGTAAAAATACGTAATTATGTGTTTCTGAGGCCTCGCTCAACTCACGAGTGTAGTAGTAACGGGGTTGGCACGTGAAGCGAGCTGGGATGTACCCTAGTTTACATTAAGTAACAAGGCTGAAGCTTTTTCCCAGAAAAATATTGAAATTTGTATTGTTATTTTTAATACTTATTTCTGGTTATTATATTTTTCCTGGCCTTTAATGTTTAACATTATATAGCATATAATGTTCTTCAAACTTACGGTAACAAGTTATACGTACTGTGAATAAAAAAAAAAATGTTGTATTGAATGCAACATACCGGATAAATACTTTAAAATAGTATTACTAGAGCTTAACTTCATTCTTGCACCCTACAAATTATATTTTATGACTACACTCATATTTATTACCACTGTACGTATCTGAGAGGGTGGGTGGGTCAATACCACTGTACGTATCTGGGAATGTTTGATAAATACACATCACAGATACAAAAATTGTTAGCTGATGATGTACATCTACTACTGTATCATGGTTGCAAGGAAACAAGGACTTGTGTACATGTGGGCAAAGCCCTGTGGCAGTGAGGTGATGTCAGTCTGCATCATGGCCAGTACAGCAATTACTGCTATCCCTGTGTTACTCTCTACGGTTACTGATCTTATTTTTGTGGATTTCTTTCACGTAAAACGTTTGATGACCAAAAATTTAGCCACCTTAAAATCCCGGCTAAAGCTTTAAATTTGTTTGTTGTAAGTCAAGACATGCATTTAAATTAACCAAGCTACGAAAAGGTAGAGGTAATAAGCTTTGAATAGCTCAAAATAACCACTAACTAAAACACACAATGAGAAAAGTATGGCAAACAAACGTTATTTAGATTACCTTAAAATTATGTGACAGAAACAATTGAAACGCCTTTGACTTATTTTCGTGTTTTTTAATCACAGACAAAATAATACACAATAATTTTTAGATCACGCATACTTCCATTAATTGGTGTACTTTGGTTTGATTGCTGGTTGTGATATATAAATTCATTAAGGTTGTTTAGATTGTTACTTTTTAATTGATCGTCAGTATACTCAAGTAATATATTCAAAACATCATAAGTTTTATATCATTATAGTAGTGTTTATAGTGATTCTGAACATTAATCAGTTAGTGGCTTCCCAATGGTCCCTACTCAAGTTAGCTAATGGCTCTCCTTTGAGGCAACCCTGTACCAATCAGATATTGCTGATTCTGATTGTGAATTGCTGATAGCAGGCCTCAGGTGGTGACAACGACAAAGCCTCTGTGATGTACTACGGTTACTAACAGACTCGTATATTTGGATTACTGTATATTCCTGTAATCAAACAACATTCACAATTCTAATTCTAATTTTGGAATAGAATATTTTTTACATTGAAGAAGCTCGTGGGTAACATTTCACTATATTTGATGTTTTAATGCAATATTCGATGTACCCAAGAGAAACGTTTTTAATAATAAGTGTATTAAGGGCGTATTTTTTTAAATTATTAGTTCAAAAACTCAATATGAATTATTTACAGAATTCAAAAGAGTAGAAGATATTTCATAAAGTTATCCAAGATAACATTTTATTTCTTTCTGCATTCAGTACTAGTGTTCCCCATGATGATGGAGTTGTTACTGTGTATTTTTATAACAGGCCTTTTTTATACAGTAATTCATGACATTTATTTTGTTAATTATTTTATTTAAATAGTAATAAAGCTAAAAGCAAAGTTTAGAGAATCTTGTCAAATAGTAAATTCAAGGACGAAACATATTACAAACTATATCACATACTAATTTTGTTTGTAAATATAATTATAAACAGTGCATTGTTATCTCACGTTGGCATTGAAACTAAACGTAACTCAAGTGCAAAACAAATTGGCGTGAACACAATATGAATTGACAGGTCTTGTATTGTTTTTGAAAGTGACTTTTTAATAAAAAATATGCCCTATGTTATTCATAGGCGAAAGTCTTCTAAGGGTTTTTTTTTCTATCAGTTGGGGATTTTTTCAATTATATTGTTTCTTGCATATCAAGTTTAAGGTAGCTAAGTATTGATTATTTTTTCTCTTTATTGATTATTAATCAGTTAGTCAAGATATTCTATTTTCTTAGTATATATTACATTTTTGGTAAGGACATATAAGAAATAATGGTAAGGACCAATGAGGAACTGTTAGCATTTATAACTGATGATATAAATTCCCCCCTTAAAATTCAAGAATAGACTATTTTAAGAAATTCAGCTGAGTTTTTTAAACTTAATCGTACTTAATTAGTATGCATGCAAGTTTGCCGTAAGAACCATTGTTTACATGTAAAAAGCAAATACTTAAATCTCTGAGTAATTTATAGTGATCAAGTGCAACATATTTATATGAATAAACAATATTCACACGAAACATCATTTTTTTAGAGATCAAAATTCAAAGAAAAACTTCAATGTTTGTGAATAGCAAAATACGGCCGTATATCTTTTGAGACTGACTAGAGATATACGGAAATTAACCTAAGGAAACACAACTGTTTTAAAATATAGTTCCAACACATTATGAATCCGTAAAAAGTAATCTACGTAAATTGGAGCAATCTTAACAGAAAATAAAATACATTAACGAAGTAAATTTCATAATTTTTCAGTTAATAATTAATAAACAATAATAATTAATTAATAACAAATAATTAATAAACAACTGTTCATATTCATGATCCCTTGTGACGTACAGTATTTGGATAATATAGTATTAGATAAGTATTAGATAAAAACTGCCATCCTGTCTGCACCAGCACTTTATTTTATTTCCTTATTTCATTATCATTCGTATAATTTTCTTGTATTTTTAAATGTGTACTGGTTTCACATGTATCATAACTTACTAGATTTTAAATACTTTATATAATTTATATTACCATTCAATAGCAATTACATAATCATATGTGTACATATACTGTAAAGATGGTAGTGTTCTTTAATGACCTTAACTTAAACTGGTTTAAGGCAAAGTATTTTACCCCCAACGAAATAGTTTTAATGTTTTATTCAAACTAAAATAAAAATAAAAATAGTTTGTAATGATTTACCGGTTTTTTGTGCTTTAAATGTTAAATGAGTGTTTCCTTAAAACCTAGGGACGAAAAGAGAGCTTTTAGGCCATTCATAAATTATATTTTAACTTTGGATTTATCATGCACCTCTACTGTTGTAAACTATATAAAATTATTAATTTGTGTAATGTTATATTTTGCAAAATATAAATAAACAAAGTTTTGCCACGTAATAAATAAGGTCGCGTTTGTTTTGGTGGACATTGGGCGCTTTTCACGTGCCAAGTGACATTACCAGCCGTGCGTTCATCAGCTATGGATGTTTTATGTCACGTTTGTTGTGGTGGCCATTGGACGCTAGTCACGTGCCAAGTCACATTACCAGCCATGCGTTTATAAACTTAACCTCATAAAAGAAATATATAGAAATTACAGATGCCAGATAGTCCACGAGGGTAAATTATCCTGTCCATTTGAAGTTGGAGCTGGAGTAAGGCAAGGCTGTTTGCTTTCACCAATACTATTTCTTATGGTTTTAGATAGCATAATGAAACAAGTTGTAAGTAGGCCCAGGGGTATACAGTGGGGACTGATGGATAGACTGGAGGACATAGATTTTGCGGACGATTTATGCATAATGTCCCAAACACTGAATGACATGAAAGGAAAGCTTGAAGACCTTCATAACAAAGGAGAAAAAGTTGGCCTAAAAATAAATTTTGAAAAAACAAAAGAAATGAGGATAAATAATAGAAATAATCAGCCGCTGGTGGTGAATAACAAACTTATTGAGCAAGTAGAACGATTCCAATACCTGGGAAGCATTGTTTCTAAGACGGGTGGAACTGATGAAGATGTAACCAGTAGGATTAGGAAGGCCAAAGGAGCATTTGCCCAACTTGCACCAGTTTGGCGATCAAGTCAAATAAGAAGAAAGACAAAATTAAGGATTTTTGAAACCAATGTAAAGTCGATTCTTCTATATGGCTGCCAGACATGGAAAGTCAATAAAACAGTAACAAGTAAGCTGCAAGTCTTCATAAATAAGTGTCTCCGAAGAATCTTTAACATATACTGGCCAGATAGAATTTCAAACGAGGAATTGATGCGAAGAGCAAATGAAAATCCTATTGGTGACACCATTAAGAAGAGGAAGTTTGGGTGGATAGGCCATACACTAAGAAGGCCCATTAACAACATCAGCAGACAAGCCCTAGATTGGAATCCCCAAGGAAGTAGAAAGAGAGGAAGACCGAAGATAACTTGGAGGAGGTCAGTCGAGAGGGAGATTGGAGAGGAAGGCAAGAGTTGGGGAGAAGTAAAGCAGCTAGCACAGAATCGGGTGCGGTGGAAGGCATTTGTTGCAGCCCTACGTCCCCCAAGGGAATACAGGAATTAAGTCAAGTAAGTCGTTTATAAACTATGGATGTTTTATGTCACGTTTGTTGTGGCGGACATTGGGCGCTATTCACGTGCCAAGTCACATTACCAGCCGTGTGGTCATCAGCTATGGATGTTTTATGTCACGTTTGTTGTGGCGGACATTGTTTGCTATTCACGTGCCAAGTCACATTACCAGCCGTGCGATCATCAGCTATGGATATTTTATGTCACGTTTGTTGTGGCGGCTATTGGACGCTAGTCACGTGCCAAGTCACATTACCAGCCATGCGATCATCAGCTATGGATCTTATATGTCACGTTTGTTGTGGTGGTTATTGGGCGCGTCACGTGCCAATTCACATTACCAGTCATTCGTTTATCAACTATGGATATTTTATGTCACGTTTGTAGTGGCAGACATTGGGCGCTATTCACGTGCCAAGTCACATTACCCTCCTTGTGTTCATCAGCTAAGGATGTTTTATGTCACGTTTGTTGTGGCGGACATTGGACGCTAGTCACTTGCCAAGTCACATTACCAGCCGTGCGTTCATCAGCTATGGATGTTTTATGTCACGTTTGTTGTGGTGCTCATTGGGCGCTAGTCACGTGCCAATTCACATTACCAGTCATGCGTTTATCAACTATGGATGTTTTATGTCACGTTTGTAGTGGCAGACATTGGGCGCTATTCACGTGCCAAGTCACATTACCCGCCTTGTGTTCATCAGCTAAGGATGTTTTATGTCACGTTTGTTGTGGCGGACATTGGGTGCTAGTCACTTGCCAAGTCACATTACCAGCCATGCGATCATCAGCTATGGATATTTTATGTCACGTTTGTTGTGGCGGCTATTGGACGCTAGTCACGTGCCAAGTCACATTACCAGCCATGTGATCATCAGATATGGATCTTTTATGTCACGTTTGTTGTGGTGGTCATTGGGCGCGTCACGTGCCAATTAACATTACCAGTCATGCGTTTATCAACTATGGATATTTTATTTCACGTTTGTTGTGGCGGCCATTGTTTGCTATTCACGTGCTAAGTAACATTACCAGCGTTGTGTTCATCAGCTATGGATGTTTTATGTCACGTTTGTTGTGGTGGCCATTGAACGCTAGTCACGTGCCAATTCACATTACCAGCCGTGCGTTCATCAGCTATGGATGTTTTATGTCACGTTTGTTGTGGTGCTCATTGGGCGCTAGTCACGTGCCAATTCACATTACCAGTCATGCGTTTATCAACTATGGATGTTTTATGTCACGTTTGTTGTGGCGGACATTGGACGCTAGTCACTTGCCAACTCACATTACCAGCCGTGCGTTCATCAGCTATGGATGTGTTAAGTCACGTTTTTTGTGGCGGCCATTGGACGCTAGTCACGTGCCAAGTCACATTACCAGCCATGCGATCATCAGCTATGGATATTTTATGTCACGTTTGTTGTGGCGGCTATTGGACGCTAGTCACGTGCCAAGTCACATTACCAGCCATGCGATCATCAGATATGGATCTTTTATGTCACGTTTGTTGTGGTGGTCATTGGGCGCGTCACGTGCCAATTAACATTACCAGTCATGCGTTTATCAACTATGGATATTTTATTTCACGTTTGTTGTGGCGGCCATTGTTTGCTATTCACGTGCTAAGTAACATTACCAGCGTTGTGTTCATCAGCTATGGATGTTTTATGTCACGTTTGTTGTGGCGGCCATTGAACGCTAGTCACGTGCCAAGTCACATTACCAGCCATGCGATCATCAACTATGAATATTTTATGTCACGATTGTTGTGGTGGCCATTAGACGCTATTCACGTGCCAAGTCACATTACCAGCCGTGCGTTCATCAGCTATGGATGTTTTATGTCACGTTTGTTGTGGATGCCATTGGACGCTAGTCACGTGCCAAGTCACATTACCAGCCATGCGATCATCAGCTATGGATGTCTTATGTCACGTTTGTTGTGGTGCTCATTGGGCGCTAGTCACGTGCCAATTCACATTACCAGTCATGCGTTTATCAACTATGGATGTTTTATGTCACGTTAGTTGTGGCGGCCATTGTTTGCTATTCACGTGCTAAGTAACATTAGAAGCGTTGTGTTCATCAGCTATGGATGTTTTATGTCACGTTTGTTGTGGCGGCCATTGAACGCTAGTCACGTGCTAAGTCACATTACCAGCCATGCGATCATCAACTATGAATATTTTATGTCACGTTTGTTGTGGCGGCCATTAGACGCTATTCACATGGCAAGTCACATTACCAGCCATGTGTTCATCAGCTATGCATGTTTTATGTCACGTTTGTTGTGGTGGTCATTGGGCGCTATTTACGTGCAAAGTTACATTACCAGCCTTGTGTTCATCAGCAATGGATGTTTTATGTCACGTTTGTTACAGCGGACATTGGGTGCTAGTCACGTGCCAAGTCACATTACCAGCCGTTCGTTTATCAGCTGTGGATGGTTTATGTCACGTTTGTTGTGGCGGCCATTGGACGCTAGTCACGTGCCAAGTCACATTACCAGCCATGCGATCATCAGCTATGGATATTTTATGTCACGATTGTTGTGGCGGCCATTAGACGCTATTCACGTACCAAATCACATTACCAGCCGTGCTTTCATCAGCTATGGATGTTTTATATCACGTTTGTTGTGGCGGCCATTGGGTTCTTGTCACGTGCCAAGTCACATTACCAGCCATGCGATCATCAGCTATGGATGTTTTATGTTACGTTTGTTGTGGCGGCCATTGGACACTAGTCACGTGCCAAGGCACATTACCAGCCGTGCGTTCATCAACTATGGATGTTTTATGTCACGTTTATTGTGGCAGCCATTGGGCACTAGTTACGTGCCGAGTCACATTACCAGCCATGCGTTCATCAGCTATGGATATTTTATGTCACGTTTGTTGTGGCGGCTATTGGACGCTAGTCACGTGCCAATTCACATTACCAGCCGTGCGATCATCAGCTATGGATGTTTGATGTCACGTTTGTTTTGGTGGCCATTGGGCGCTAGTCACGTGCTAAGTCACATTACCAGCTGTCGTCCAACAGATATGGATGTTTTATTTTGCTTTTGAATAAGGCTGAACATTTTCTGCCTAGTACTTAAATATGAATCTACATTGGCTAATTCACAATCACAATTGCATATTAATAAAACAGTATAGGTATATAATTTACTGTACCTAACCGAAAAGTATTCAAAAAGAAATAAATCTATTAAAAAAAACTCCCTAATATAAAGGGGTAAAACATACCAATATCTCGTTAAATAAATCACGTTTCATATGCAATGAAACAAATTAACTAAGTAAAAAAAAAAAAAGGTACCTTCTTATTTTTTTTCTATAAATTAGTAAGAATAACAAAAAAAACATAAATCGTTCGTGATAATTTATAAGACTTTATTTAATAGCGTTAATAGTTATGGAATTGTTAGATTAACTAGCCATGCACTCTCTTGGAGTATTAAAAAAGTAAAATAACGAAAAATAGATTAATATCTAATGTTTTCGAAGTTTTTACACTTTAGGTACAGTTAAAATTAAATCCACCACTATCAAAAAGTAAATATTTTGTAAAATAATAAAATAAAACTACAAAAAGTCTCCTTCACTTGAAATGTCATATAAATATACTAAACAAATAATCTGAGTGAAATATTTATTTCAATAAATTACTTAATCTTATTAACACCTAAAATGTATTGAAGAGAAAAAAAATTAATATATTTATCTTATGGCTGTGATAACTCATAACTATAAATCTAAAAGAGTTCTTTTGTAATTATATTAATCTCCTGGCATGAATCAATGCACTGGTGTCTTAAGCACCTACATTGTGTAATTAAGACGTACGCTAGAATAATGTATTACTAAAATGTTTCTGCTCGAAATAATGTATAGTAAGCATTTTCATCTTACTAAAATACCCTCGTCAAAAATTTATTGTGAGCAAGCCATTTGCGTACGCATGAAAACGACCAGTCACGAGGTGAACTGTGGTCATGTGGTGCCAGCGTCACAGACAGGTCACCTAGGCTGGGGCTACTTGGTACGATAGATGGACGGACACAACGATAGATGGTGTGGCATGACCTTAAACATTATTATTTGTGTGTTATGTTTGTTGGTTAACAGCTTTCTATATAATGTATAGGTCTATGTTTTATATAGAATCAGTTCAGAACGTTGTCTACTTGTTCGCGACACATAAGTCCTGCACATTAAAACAAAGCAGGAAATGTGACATTCAAATTTATCTGTATAATAAGGTTCATATGGGATTATCATGTAAGATATTAATATGTTATACAATGTTTGGAGGATATGTGTCGTTTGACATTGTCAAACATGAAATAATGACGTGTTGTGATGCAATGTCAGGTGCGAGGAAGGGAATAAATCTACATGCTCATGCTTTATTCATGATGTCATAAATGTGCTTGTAAGCGTATGAGCTACTAGCTATACTATTAGTCGTCAAACTACTGGCCCCACGATAAAATACCTAGTCCTATAATGATGAAATTCATTTAAATTTACACATCATTGTGGTCACATTATTTAATATTGAATAATAACTCTTAAAATACTAATAGTTAAAATTAAATTAGTTTTCGTAAATTGAAATAAAAATGATAAGGGCATCGGATATTTTTAAGTAACGAATTTGTCTAATTAGTTAGAAGAATAAATATAATTTATTGATATTTGTGATATTCTTAGGTGTTCAATAACATTACTTATGAATTAAAATAAATATATACTTAAATCTTAATATTTAAACTTTAGTTCATTAAGTTTAATAAAATAATGTAAACGAAGAAATACCATGGAAACAGTTACAGATTACAATAATTCGAGGTAGTTGGTAGATAATGTGTTCCATGTTAGTTACTAGTGGGCCTATTATTGCATGTCCTGTAGATTTCAAGGAAGATATAAATAAGCAATCCAAATGCTCAGTATTTTGACTTAAATTCAAGTTAGTTTTAATTAACTGTTTTGTGTTTTTGTCTTCTTGTCTTACTATTGATAGAATTTAAGTTATAAAACTACCACCTGCAATATTTAAAACGTGTTTCCTCTACCATTGCCCCTTTTGGTTCTAATAGTTACCTACGACCATATTAATCTTTTATTGATTTGTATATAAAGTGATTTGTATATTGAAGTATTAAGTCACAATCTATAGAATGTTTAGTCATTATATACATTGCCCATAATTGACGGGAAATATATTAAAAAAAATAATTTTACTTATTTCATACTTCGCATATGCACTATATACAATGCCAGCAGTGAGTCAGGCACAGCTGCAGGGTGTGACAAGGAAGCCTCGCCCCCTTCCCGCCGTCCATACCCTCTCCAACACTAGCCTGCCGTGCTCTAATGGTGTCCTACGGTAACCATCCTACAGTGTGTTTTGTAGAGTTTATATTTCTATATATTAACCGAAATTTCTCTAGTGATCGTGGACCTTCGTCGGACCGTTTGACTTTTGTGAAATCAATAGGCAGTGGAGAAATTGCTTAAAAAACGTAGCGCTAGTGGTAAAAACTATTGAACGTAGCCAAAACAATACATTAGTTCTGGAGGTTGACGATGTCAAAATCAAATTAAAAAGGATGCACATTACTACTGGCTACTCAACAGATACGATGTAATGCTAGTTACAATAAATAAAAATAATCAATTCACTGAAACATGGAAACAGAGTCATAACGTTTTATGTTGCTAATGAAAACGAATTCTGATAAAATGTTTCCACCAGTGAAGGAGAAACTGTTCGTGTACCTATCCGTGATGTTCATAAAAGAAAAGGAGACATACTAGCATGGAAGTGACAGAAGATGGTTTCTACAAACTTGGGACTGTGAACTGATTTTAAAACAGCTGTATTTAAGATCGCAGTTTATATTATGCTAGAAAATACTGCTTCCAGTCGAATAAATTCCATATCATGGAAACTTCAAAGTGTAGCTAATGACCAATCCTCATAATAAACATAATAACAAAATTAGAACTATACGATTAAATTACTTAGTGTATTTTAAAATTGGAAAATTGATAAATGTGTAATTGCTCTTTTCGTATGTCTTCTTTTGTGGATCCCTCTGGTATGAGGAAGGTAATGGTTTGCAGAAATCGATAGACAACCATAGTAATTATGCATTGTGTATTTGTATTGCAGTATGTTTGTGTATTTTGTATTTACATTTCAATATGTTTATGCATTTATTAATTTGCATAATTATAATTTATTATTTTACTTTAGTATATGTCTGTATTTTGTACTTATACTAAATACATAAGTATATCGCTGTTGTGTGACGGTCACTTGTATTGTGATTTATGTCTATACATTCAATAAACGTACTTGTCGATATGATGTTCTTGTGTGTATAGTATAAAGACAACACACCGATGAGTTTTGAAATGTATATTACGTTGTACCACAGTTTATATTAAATAAGCGCTGCATAGACAAATACGACAAAAACACGAAACATGACTTTAACTTATCTGAGGGGTTTTGGAACCTCTCTACAAGTAATAAAATGTAAATTTACTAAACATTATAAAAGTAACTAAAAGTGCTGTGTATAGTGTATAGTATAAACGTAATAGTAAATTAGATTGAACGACGTTTCACTGTACTGTGAGTACATACATAACACAAATCCTGTATAAGGGTGGCTTTGTAACTCTCAGCTCCCAATAATAACATGTTGGTAACTTCCTCATCCCTCTATAACTTCCACCGTAGTAGTGTATTCCGTCTACCTGTTTAGGTACAATTGATAATGAAATGTAATAGACCTACAGTAAAGTTAATTAGTTTCGGAATTGTATAATATGGACCAGATCTTGTCATTTAAAAAAGGTTATAAATCCAAGTTATCCAATTATTTTTTATGAATATCAAACATGTATTGCAACATTATAATTAATTATAATGTATTATAAATCTTGATTATTCTGCTTTAAGTACTAGGCCTACATTTTTAATATACAGTACAAGTAAACGTCATACAACACAAATTTACTACAATATAAGCACAAAATGCACAAATATATTACAATACAAGTACAAAATGCATAAATATTATGGTGATCGATTTCGGTGATAACGCTCACCTTTTGTGAATCCCTCTGGTCTGAGGAAGGTGAGCGTGGTTTACCTAAATCGATCACCATAATATTTGTGCATTTTGTACTTGTATTGTAATATATTTGTGCATTTTGTGCTTATATTGTAGTAAATTTGTGTTGTGTGACGTTTACTTGTACTGTATATGTACCAACACGTATTATGCTAATTAAAAATCAATTTTAAATATCTAATTATTTAACATATATCTTAGCAAGCAATAATAATCATAAAGCAGAGATATACGAATCCTTTGGTGAATTTTAAGATGAAAAATGTGAAATGTATAACTGCTCTTGGCATTTTATTGAGTATACATTTACTACATTAAGTATAGACTCCATAAAGGCCGGATTTTATTTGGCTTTGTCGGCTACCTGTAGTTTCGTAGGCTTCACTTCATATTATAAATATGTATTATAATGGTGAAGTAAATTGGCGGACGGTAAAAGATTAATTACAGCTAAGTTAAAACAGAGATTCTACTTTGTCAGTGTTCAAGTGCTTTTCAAATAACTGGAAAAGTTAACTGAGCTACAGGATCACAGAAACTCTTCTGGTACACTACGACCAACCATATGTCTGGCGAGACCAAACTTACAGGATAATATGGCTATGCAAGGATATTTGAAAGAACAGCAGATCAGCCACAGTACATAGAGGTGAGGGAGTCGAAGGTAAATGACCAGGTCCAAAGATAAAACTTTGATTATATAATTATAGATTATTGGATTATGGAACACAAAAGATCATCCACAAAAAGAAATTTGTTTGGATGTCTCCGATATGGTTATCTGAATACTATGGATCACTATTAGAATAAAAGTGACGTACCAGAACGACTATTGACGAGGGATTTATGGAGTGTCTTGCAGGACTCTTGGTAAGACCTGATTCGTAGCTTGAGAATAACACTATAATGATGTGAGAAAAATTTGGAATCCACGTAAACATCACGGTCAGAAAATATATCTCTACGTTTAATTCTTGAGCAATAGATGTGATACCAAAAATAATACGGATTCGTCTCCCTTGTAAATGAAACAACCACTTTTATTTGGTAGATTCAGGCGAATATGATTGTCAACAGCCCACTTGATTGTAAAGTGTACCATGTTCTCTTCTAGATAGTTAGAGAAATAATTGATATCATGGGACTGATATATTTTAGAAAAAAAATATTTTTCCCATTTCTATATATTTTTGTTTAAAAAACATTCCTGTATTTTAAATATTTTATATACTTTTACTGAATAAGTGTGCTAAGACAAAAGTTAATGCGGGCTACTATTTAGTTTTTTATGGGAAGGTGTACACTTTTTAAATATGTCCATTTATTTTAAATATGGTGTGGAAGGCATACAAATGTATTTTCATCTGATTTCAGGTAGTCATGACGCTTTCATATATTTCCATTATACCTAAGAACTAACCATTCTCTAGACATGTCACTGATGCAACTAGTTTCTTGGAGTTTGGTACGATTAAGTTAAAATACACGGTAAATCATCGTAGGAAGTTGGGTACTATACAACGTAATTGACAAAATAACAACAATCTCCAATTAAAATAACAACAATATCCGATAAACTTATTAAGATAGGAAAAAACTATTCATAATAATATGAAGAAAATAATAATACGAGAGCAACATGAATTTAGATAATTCTTGACTTCATAGAAACAAAATGAATAAATAAGCGTATAAATTACTCTTCATATGGGAGTTGCATTTATACTTTATAATACACTCTCTATTAATTTATAGAAGCTAAACCTAATAATAGTATACTAAGAATATATTTGCAAAATATGCAAGCAATACTTATATTTCAATTAAACAAAAATTCAATTAACAAATAAAATGAGTCAAATCCTGACAAAGGCAATTTAGCAATTTATTTTGGGTAAACAAATTAATACCTCAAAATCGTATTATATGTAGTAAATTAAATTATTTTATTGGGTGACTAAAATAATTTAATTTAGATAAGACTGAGAATTCTCTTATAGGAAATGAGTAAAGAATATTTGGTGAATTTTCAATACGTCCAATCCAGATTTCAATGTCAATTACATATTTGCTGCCTTGAGAAGTGATTCACTGGATGTCGATCCCTTGAGCCTTATTACTAAACTTTCATAATTCTCAGTTCCGAAGTATATATGTATATGGGTTGTTACGAAGGAAAATTTATTCCATCTTGGCTATCTGAGTTTTTGGTTCACTCTTTTCTCCTGTATTCTTCAGCTGTAACTCATTCTTTGTTATTCTTCAGATACCCCAAAGCAGTTTTTCACCTCGTAAATAAGTGATCACTCCTTTCTATTAGACTCATCCATTCTGGAAGAAAGGTATTTCTGTCAATATCATTTGATCTGCTGATGATATTATTTCCCAAGCACCACATTGGGCATTTAAGTATGTAGTATACTAAAATGAATTGCGCAACACAAAGCCCAAGTTCTTAAAATAAACGACCTTTAGGATGTGATGGAAATGTGGCTATGAACAAATAATATGTAAATGCAATCGATGGAAAGGAAGATAAATCAAAGAGTATTGATGAACACTGAAAGGAGAATCAGTTTACCAAATCATATTATGATATGGCAAACGACATTAATCAAACACTTCATAAGTCAAGATTCCTTTAGGGGGAATATATTTGAAAGTACTGTTATGGGAAAAATAAACTAGGTTACCCAAAAATATAATATTAAAGAATGTAAAATAAATAATGTAAATCATCGGAGATGAAGTCCAAGGCAATAAACAGAAGGAAGAAGTTATCCTTATTCTCTAGAAGCCACTTAGAAGATGATGACTGGTAAAATTCTCTCTTCGTACTAATTACAATGCTTTGCACAATTCCACTACAGCTGTTTTACTTTAAGCAAGTAGACTATGATATGAGCTTTAATAATTATGTTTAATATTAATTTATCATATATACAGTCCCAAGGACACATTCCTTGGATTATGATTTTCTCCGATAGTTAGGTCAGGTAAGAATAGTTAAATCGACGACTTTTTAAACATTCAAGTACAGGTCCAGGTTAGGCTTTATAAAACTAAGACTGAGTTAATTGCAATACATTCGTATGATTCTTTTAACTGTAAATCAATGTTTTTTTCCTTGATCTTAGATACAAAACATACAATTACTAATAGTAGAAACAATGCTGGATTTATAGGCAAGATGTTATATGACAACCATCACTTTTATGACTGTCGTAATAATACTAATGACACAATTTTTTTTGAACAATCTAGTATTGTCATAATATTAAACTTGAAAAAATAAACCTGGTAGATTGATAGTTTTTCAAAATTAAAAAAAAAAATACACGGAACCATAAAGTTAAGAATGTTTATAGCATATGCTATATAAATGTATTAACAACGTATGACTAATACGAATAAACAAAAACGTATAAATACGTATAATATTGACGATGGTTTGGTCAAGATACGAAGATATTCTTTTATTTTAATATTTGTTAAATATAGTATTTTTTAGAACTTTTATTTTTTAGAATATTTAAACTGTTAGAAAACAGATCGTCCAAATCGTTGTACTTTTAACTGATTATACTATAATAATACAGGTGTAGGGGTTTCTCTATACATAGTGTATATACTATAATAATACAGGTGTAGGGGTTTCTCTATACATAGTGTATAGAGAAATCCCCTACACCTGTATTATTATAATATAATCAGTTAAAAGTACAACGATTTGGACGATCTGTTTTCTATTTTTTGTTTACCTTTACAATAATATAAAACAGTTTTAAAATCCTTCATATGTTTTCATGAACCGTAAGCTGAACATACTTATGGTAATTGATCTGATGAGTTTTCATCCATTATTTATTTATTTTATTTACATGCTTCAATACAGTGAATACCAATTACAATGAAGTAGTTCTGAATCGTATACAGTTCATCTTGAGGTATTTTTATAAGATCATCATCTGTACTTCAGTCCAAAATACACATAACAGTGAATAATAAAATATAGCTAAAAGGAGGCTAGGCTCCAGAGTATGACTGTATCAGCCAATTTCCTAAAGGAACACTTTTTTTACTTGGTCCAACATCAACACATATTGTAAACAGGAGCATCCGTTCTGGGGAGTTTCCGGACGCATTTAAAATTGCAAGAGTAGTCCCATTGTTCAATACATGACATACAAAATACATCTAATTACCATTCTATATCATTACTTAGTGTATTCAGTACAATTTTGGAGAAAGAAATTGAAAACCAACTTGTTTTTTACTTGGAAAGTAACAGTATACTTTCAAAGCAGCAATTTGGCTTCAGACAAAGTAAAAATATATGAGATGCCCTTTTTATCCTTGTCTAGTTGTATTTTTATCCTTTATCCTTTATCTAGTAAAATACAACGATGCAGTTAGTTGTTTAGTTGTATTATTTAGCAAAAACATTTGATACTGTAGATAGGACAAAGCTATTACAAAGTTAGAGTTTACAGGAATTAAGGGTGTTGTGTATGATTAGTTTAGATCTTATTTAGAAAATCGAAATTAGTTTGGAACAATAAATTATATTGATAGTAATTTGATTAAGATTGACTTTGGAGTAGTCCAAGGAAGTACATTAGGCGCTCTAAAATGTTTAATTTATGTAAATAACGTAATACAAATTAATATCACAGGTAAGCTATTTGAAGAAGATACGGCTGTTTTTTTCTTTTTTGTTCTTTTAAGGGAAAAAATTGTGAAACTATTCTAGACCATGTAACGAAAGACATTTCTAAAAAAAAAAAAAAAAAGTTTGATCAAAACATACAATAAACATTTAAAAAACAAAATTTATGCCTATTTCATTGAGGGAGTGCAGTGGCACACATGTGGATAAGCTTAAAATTCATTCTTGCAAGGATTACACCAGTCATGATTGTTCTTGCGAAAGCATTGATAGGGATGATACTTATAAATAATTAGAGTTGGTCTTTGACAACCCTATTAGTTGCGGTAAGCATATTGAATATATAAGTAGTAAACTTAGGAAAAATTATTTTTGCTTTTCGACAGTTAAGTTAGACTCTTAGTACATCTTATTTAAGAACTCCATATTGTGCTTTTATCCAATAGATTATTGAATCCAGCATTCTAGCATGGGGTGGGGCATACAAAACTGTGTTAAAGCCGTTAGAAATAACACAACAAGCTATACTCAAGGCTGCTCTTAGGAAATGTCTCCGTTACTCCTCAGACGCGGTGTTTGACGATATGACAGTGTTTGATATCAGGCAGCTTTACATTAGGACTTTGATTATGTTTATTTACATATAACATGACAATAATTTTGTCAAAATTATAACTCATGACTACCAGACAAGTAATACAAGTACTATTGGCATACAATACCCTAGATTCACTAGAATATTTTCAATAACTAACGCATTTTACAATATACACACACTATACAGGAACATGTCCGAAGAACTACGATAATTTCATTCGTATAAATATAGTATTTAAAAAAATTAAAATGTGTGTTTGTGTGTGTGTGTGTGTGTGTGTGTGTGTGTGTGTGTGTGTGTGTGTGTGTGTGTGTGTGTGTGTGTGTGTGTGTGTGTGTGTGTGTGTGTGTGTGTGTGTGTGTGTGTGTGTGTGTGTGTGTGTCTGTGAGTGCGTGTGGGTGCGTGTGTAGGTGTATATTTGGGAGTATGTGTGCGCGTTTGTATGTGTCTGAGTGTGTGTTGTGAGTATGTATGCGTATGTGTTGGCGTGTGGTGACAGAGTGAGAGACCAAGCGGAGATGTGACATTTTAGTATGCAAGTTGAATGTATGGCGCTGTTTGGAAGTGTTGTGAAAGTCTTGAATTAACAATTAATTATAGAAGTTGTTCGGACAACCCCCTATCTGGAGGATTGTGTCCTCCCCAAGTGTTAAGTTCGATAAGATTAAACGTTTATTTCACCCATCACTAGCATAATTATAAATATAATTAAATTTAGATGTACTACCATGTAACTTATATAATTTGATTAAGACAATTATAGTGGCTCATCCTCACGCACAGGCTTGCCTTTGAGAGGATCATAAGAGGATAATATATTTTCATGACATGTGTTTGTATCTTTTGTTATTATTATTTAGTTTTTTGCTATACTGATTTTGTATCTTTTACTATTATTTGTATTGTTTATCATGTAATAATTTAAAATGTAAACCAAACTGTTTTTAGCTTTATATATTTATAAGATGAATTAATGGAAATAAACAGCTTTTGATTTGATACCTTTAAATAATCTACAAATAGAAGTGCTTTGGAGGATTATATATTATCAACTACAACTAAATAATTTATTAATATAGTAAATAGATAGTGCCATAAGTTTGAACTACTGTTGAACTCCTGATTGAACCTAAAGTGTTGATGAATAAATTACATTTATAAAAAACAAGCTGTTTTATATTAACAATGTATGAATTAAAAAACATCAAAATATGTTTTATTTGAAACCCCATAGTAATGAAGTATTTTAAAATAATGAAATGATTGACCCTATCAAAAGCTTCAGTCAGGTCGATAAAAAACATCAGTCTGTATTCCAGAGTAGATCCAAAGAGACATAACAAGTGAAGTCTAATAAATTTGTGTCCACAGATCTGAAATGGGCAGGTGAAATATATTTCTAAAATTGCTCACATGAGGATTTGTGAATAATAATTTTAAATATCTTAGTACAGATAAAAATTCCACTGGTCTGTGGTTAATTATTAAAGATTTGTCACCACTCTTAAAAATTGGCTAAGTTATGTCACCATAGCTATTTTCCATTGATCAGAAAATTCATACGAATTTAAACTAACATTTTATAACGATTTAAATGGTTTTATTAAAATATCTGGACAAATTTTAAATGAAAATTGAGGAAGTAAGTCTGGGCCAGTGGTGGACTTAGATTTTTACTTTTTGATAACATCCTGTACGTTCTGAAGAGGGAGCGTGAGACAAACCATAATACATCACTGTTACAGTTATTGCAGTTAAATGTGAAAGACCTCTAGGGCATCCTTCACTCATGGTTCTCCACAGTCAGTTGCAAGTACTATTAAGTTACACATAATTTACAATTTAATTCATAGAATTGTAAAAATAAATATTTTATCTAGTAAAAATAATAAAGGCCTTTTACAATATACCAAATGTTATCCACTGTAATGTAACCAGTGCTCCCGATAGTAAATAACTAAAGAAAAATAATGCAAAATGCTATTATAAGCCCGGGGACAGTTCGGCAGCTATCGATTTGATTGAAGGGAAACCAGACTATTTGAATTTATGAAAAGTTATTCCTCCCTTTATTCTCAATGTCAACGGACTTTCTTTTGATGTTTCCATCACTGCGTTTGAAATATATTGAAATACTCGTTAATAATTCAAAATCTTTAATAATTTCGATATGTCCACCTATATTTTTCTAAAATATATAATGAGAATAATTGGAAACTATTATAGTAAAAGCTGTGATAACCTTTCACAGGTGTTTCATAACCTATCTTATCCCTAAAAAATATGTACTAAAAACAAAAAATTAACTGAATTACTAAGGAAGGTATAAAGTTTAAATCGTGGGCGACAAAAGGCGTAAGAACGACAAAAGATCGAAAACAATTTTAGCTTACATCGTATTTAATTACAACAACAATATTTTGACGTACTGGATATTATATAGTATACAAAACTGTGGTATATATTTATTTATGTAACAAATTTATAAGACAAAATATGTTCATGAAACCACATAATAAGCCAATTGTCTGCATACAACATGAAAGCCTTGTATATACACTATCACTACTCTAGCAATGTTTACCATATATATACCATACATATACTTTCAGCGGTATTTTAAACAAGTAAAATTACCTCACATATCTACACAGAGGAAAGAATATTTGAGGCTCACAAATAAAATTTTTATTCTGTAATGTAACTTAAATTCATAACAGTTTGAAGATAATTAATGTAGTCATGGCTAGCATATACAGAAAGTAAATCGTAAACATAAAATTGTTTTTCTTACTGAAGAATATAAATAAGTGGATTTCGATAAAATAATTTTCACATCCTAAAATCTTCAATCATTATTGAGTGGTGGTTGCAAAGTAACATTGTTTATTTGTCAGTGAAATCCCATTTTAACCACAGCAATTGTGGTCAATTACATGTAGCGTTATTGGATAATTGTGTTATGTCATTAGTTACCACTCATACTCCATTAAATACCACAAGCCCTGACGAGGGGGGGGGAGGCATTCGGTGACATCATTGTAGCTACTTGATTAAACCTCAGCTGAATAGTTGAACACAACGATAGTTAACGTTGACACTTTATGGAAGGGGTTATAATCGATATTTGTCAACTGTTCTCAATCGACAAATATCGGTAGAAATTGATTCATAATTTATAGTAGAAGACTATTTTAAACTAAAGACCATAATAACACAAAAACTATAGTAGTTATACTAGGCACTATATTTAATAAGATAAAAGTCAATAGTAATTCAATTAATAAATTTACTAAAGTAAAACAACACTAGTTATTGCCTCTTCATTGGGAAGTGCTGTTTTTAAAGACCTCTAAGACTGAACAAAATTTTTTGTATAAAAAACAATTGTTACTGTCTTAAATTAACTTTGTAATTAATTTAAACATGTTAAAAAACATTAGGGCCTTTTAAAAAAGATCCACTAACCCTAAAATATTCTCTATTGGTTACAAATGAAAAGAACAAAAAACAAATAAATAATAACATTAGGAGTACATATGTTATAGCAGGTTGAATATTAGGTCATGAACTTGTGTAAGCATGTTATACCTTTTCCCACATTTTGTGAACATGTATATGAGAACGAAACACTCAATTTCAAGTTTTTGGTTTTCATCCAAATATTTTTAACAATGATACTTCAAAAAAGGGAGCCCTGACTTTCAGTACTCACACATTTTCATATCGCATTTAGTCAAAATCGCACATATTTCAAATATATTATGATTATTCTAAAAATTGTCTTATAATTGTACCTAGTTATATTTTATGAATATTATAGCAAAATACACACCAAAATAATTTTGATATACTTTTTTTAGTGTTTTATGCAATACTATTTTATATACACATTCAGGAATATATAAAAGTACAAATACGATGGAAAATATTGACATTTGCTTATAACAATTACATTAAGATTCATATAAAGCACTGTTATATATTTTATGATATATAAATATATGTGTGTGTGTTATTATATATATTATATTATTTTTATGTATGCTGCAATCAACCAAAGTATGAAAATTGATGAAAATAAACAATTATTGATTAATAATAACTTTTCGGTGAAGTATTCAATATAACCTCCATTGAAGTCTATTGAAAAGCATCTGTTTTTATCCAGTTTTACCCTCGCCGTTTCAAGAGTGAGAAAAAATCTCTCTTCATTAAAATTCGCACTAAAGCCAAACAGTTTAGTAAAAAAGCATCACATTTCAATACGCGGCTTGGCAAAGTATTTAAGCCCTGTTTTGTATTTCCCTCAATTCCTTTGTCTCACAAATGAATAGGGTAGAAGATATAAGACCAATGCGCCCCATATTTCATACTATTTATAGTATTTTGTATTAAAACCACAAAGATGGAAAACTTGCCTTTTATTATTTTCGTTATATTTATAATATTATAGCCAAATCATCAAATTATTCATATCTAGAAATACGATAAGAAATTTCTGAACTTTTATTCCATTCCGAATTACAAAACATTTAATATTTGGATCTAGAATGAGTTCTTTCTAAAATTTTAATAATTAGTATTTATATCTAGTTAAAATTTGAGCAAAAACTCATTCTTGATCCAAATATTAAATATTTTGTAATTTGGAATGGAATAAAAGTTTAGATTTTGCTTTTTTGTGTTTACCGATATTAAAAGGTAACATTAGCCATACTACAACAGGGCTGACTATGAGAGCTTGGTCGTTTACTGTTACTGGATGTGATGTTAGTAAAACTGTTTTCCTTTTGTCAAATACAACACGCTGATAGAGAAATAAGTGCTATGATTATATGTGAAACTTTAAATTTAAAATAAACCTTTTTATAAAAACTAATTATAGTTGTTTTTAGGTAAAACTGCTATTAGATCATACAAACTACACAATTTGTACCCTTTTCAGTGGTATTTAAATGCGATCATTGTCAGTCATTGATCAAAACGAATAATATAATAGCGATTGAATATGTATCTATATAGATATTGAGAAGGAAAACTGTTAAACATACGTGGAGGATATTAAATGCACAAAAATTAGAAGAGCGTGTACACACAATCAACAAGGTCCTTTTTATTCTCACACACATTCATCGTATCTATCATACCTGACGTCGTTTACGTAATGTGGAAAGGGTGTTTCTGATTTGCAAACTCACAACTTTGCTGTTTATTTCATTTGTAGTGTTTCACTAAAACTGAATCGTATTTCATAGTTTAACCAGTAAACTTTATTTTTTCTTTTAGGCAGTTTTATCAGTATTTTGCCGAGTTACAAATGTATACTGTTCTATGTTATCTATTATACTGTTAAGTTATTAATGTATACTGATCTACGTTATCTATTATACTGTTAAGTTACTAATGTATACTGATCTACGTTATCTATTATACTGTTAAGTTACTAATGTATACTGATCTACGTTATCTGTTATACTGCAGAGTTACAAATGTATACTGATCTACGTTATCTATTATACTGTTAAGTAACAAATGTATACTGATGTACGTTATCTAGTATACTGTTAAGTAAAACATGTATACTGATATACGTTATCTATTATACTGCCAAGTTACAAATGTATACTGATCTACGTTATCTATTATACTGTTAAGTTACTAATGTATACTGATCTACGTTATCTATTATACTGTTAAGTTACTAATGTATACTGATCTACGTTATCTATTATACTGTTAAGTAACAAATGTATACTGATGTACGTTATCTATTATACTGTTAAGTAAAAAATGTATACTTATCTACGTTATATATTATACTGTTAAGTAAAAAATGTATACTGATCTACGTTATCTATTATACTGTTAAGTAACAAATGTATACTGATGTACGTTATCTATTATACTGTTAAGTAACAAATGTATACTGATGTACGTTATCTATTATACTGTTAAGTAAAAAATGTATACTGATCTACGTTATCTATTATACTGCCAAGTTACAAATGTATTCTGATCTACGTTATCTATTATACTGTTAAGTTACTAATGTATACTGATCTACGTTATCTATTATACTGTTAAGTTACTAATGTATACTGATCTACGTTATCTATTATACTGCCAAGTTACAAATGTATTCTGATCTACGTTATCTATTATACTGTTAAGTAACAAATGTATACTGATGTACGTTATCTATTATACTGTTAAGTAAAAAATGTATACTGATCTACGTTATCTATTATACTGCCAAGTTACAAATGTATACTGATCTACGTTATCTATTATACTGTTAAGTTACTAATGTATACTGATCTACGTTTTCTATTATACTGTTAAGTAACAAATGTATACTGATCTACGTTATCTATTATACTGCCAAGTTACAAATGTATACTGATCTACGTAATCTATTATACTGTTAAGTTAATAATGTATACTGATCTACGTTATCTATTATACTGTTAAGTAACAAATGTATACTTATCTACGTTATCTATGATACTACCAAGTTACAAATGTATACTTATCTACGTTATCTATTATACTGTTAAGTAACAAATGTATACTTATCTACGTTATTTATTATACTACCAAGTTACAAATGTATACTTATCTACGTTATCTATTATACTGCCAAGTTACACATTTATACTTATCTACTTTATCTATTATACTGCCAAGTTACAAATGAATACTGATCTACGTTATCTATTATACTGTTAAGTTACTAATGTATACTGATCTACGTTATCTATTATACTACCAAGTTACAAATGTATACTTATCTACGTTATCTATTATACTGTTAAGTCACTAATGTATACTGATATACGTTATCTATTATACTACCAAGTTACAAAATGTATACTGATCTACGTTATCTATTATACTGCCAAGTTACTAATGTATACTGATCTACGTTATCTATTATACTGTTAAGTTACTAATGTATACTTATCAACGTTTTTATTATACTGCCAAGTTACACATTTATACTTATCTACTTTATCTATTATACTGCCAAGTTACAAATGAATACTGATCTACGTTATCTATTATACTGTTAAGTTACTAATGTATACTGATCTACGTTATCTATTATACTACCAAGTTACAAATGTATACTTATCTACGTTATCTATTATACTGTTAAGTCACTAATGTATACTGATATACGTTATCTATTATACTACCAAGTTACAAAATGTATACTGATCTACGTTATCTATTATACTGCCAAGTTACTAATGTATACTGATCTACGTTATCTATTATACTACCAAGTTACAAATGTATACTTATCTACGTTATCTATTATACTGTTAAGTCACTAATGTATACTGATATACGTTATCTATTATACTACCAAGTTACAAAATGTATACTGATCTACGTTATCTATTATACTGCCAAGTTACTAATGTATACTGATCTACGTTATCTATTATACTGCCAAGTTACTAATGTATACTTATCTACGTTATCTATTATACTGTTAAGTCACTAATGTATACTGATATACGTTATCTATTATACTACCAAGTTACAAAATGTATACTGATCTACGTTATCTATTATACTGCCAAGTTACAAAATGTATACTGATCTACGTTATCTATTATACTGCCAAGTCACTAATGTATACTGATCTACGTTATCTATGATACTACCAAGTTACAAATGTATACTTATCTACGTTATCTATTATACTGCCAAGTTACTAATGTATACTGATCTACGTTATCTATTATACTGCCAAGTTACAAATGTATACTGATCTACGTTATCTATTATACTGTTAAGTTACTAATGTATACTGATCTACGTTATCTATTATACTGTTAAATAACAAATGTATACTGATCTACGTTATCTATTATACTGTTAAGTTACTAATGTATACTGATCTACGTTATCTATTATACTGCCAAGTTACAAATGTATACTGATCTACGTTATCTATTATACTGTTAAGTCACTAATGTATACTGATCTACGTTATCTATTATACTACCAAGTTACAAAATGTATACTGATCTACGTTATCTATTATACTGCCAAATTACTAATGTATACTGATCTACGTTATCTATTATACTGTTAAGTTACTAATGTATACTGATCTACGTTATCTATTATACTGCCAAGTTACAAATGTATACTGATCTACGTTATCTATTATACTGTTAAGTCACTAATATATACTGATCTACGTTATCTATTATACTACCAAGTTACAAAATGTATACTGATCTACGTTATCTATTATACTGCCAAATTACTAATGTATACTGATCTACGTTATCTATTATACTGTTAAGTTACTAATGTATACTGATCAACGTTTTTATTATACTGCCAAGTTACAAATGTATACTGATCTACGTTATCTATTATACTGTTAAGTAACAAACGTATAGTGATCTACGTTATCTATTATACTGTTAAGTTACTAATGTATACTGATCTACGTTATCTATTATACTACCAAGTTACAAATGTATACTGATCTACGTTATCTATTATACTGTTAAGTTACTAATGTATACTGATCTACGTTATCTATTATACTGCCAAGTTACAAATGTATACTGATCTACGTTATCTATTATACTGTTAAGTTACTAATGTATACTGATCTACGTTATCTATTATACTGTTAAGTAACAAATGTATACTGATCTACGTTATCTATTATACTGCCAAGTTACAAATGTATACTGATCTACGTTATCTATTATACTGTTAAGTTACTAATGTATACTTATCTACGTTATCTATTATACTGTTAAGTAACAAATGTATACTGATCTACGTTATCTATCATACTGTTAAGTTACTAATGTATACTGATCTACGTTATCTATTATACTGCCAAGTTACAAATGTATACTGATCTACGTTATCTATTATACTGTTAAGTAACAAATGTATACTGATCTATGTTATCTATTATACTGTTAAGTTACAAATGTATACTTATCTACGTTATCTATTATACTGTTAAGTTACAAATGTATACTGATCTACGTTATCTATTATACTGTTAAGTTACAAAAGTATACTGATCTACTTTATCTATTATACTGTTAAGTTACAAATGTATACTGATCTACGTTATCTATCATACTGTTAAGTTACAAATGTATACTTATCTACGTTATCTATTATACTGTTAAGTTACAAATGTATACTGATCTACGTTATCTATTATATTGTTTAGTTACAAATGTATACTGATCTACGTTATTTAATATAATGTTTAGTTACAAATGTATACTTATCTACGTTATCTATTATACTGTTAAGTTACAAATGTATTGATCTACGTTATCTATTATACTATTAAGTAACAAATGTATACTGATCTACGTTATCTATTATACTGTTAAGTTACTAATGTATACTGATCTACGTTATCTATTATACTGCCAAGTTAAAAATGTATACTGATCTACGTTATCTATTATACTGTTAAGTAACAGATGTATACTTATCTACGTTATCTATTATACTACCAAGTTACAAAGGTATACTTATCTACGTTATCTATTATACTGTTACGTTACATATACGACACCAGAAATCTATCAAGCTTTCTTAACATATTAAAATTTGTGTTACACCTATTGATTTAGTTTTGAAGGAATATCTACTTTTAGCAAAGTTCAATATGTGTAAAACTGTAACAGCCAAATGTATTGTATTATTACCTTAGGCAATTTTATTTAAGCTAATAAATAATTTATATTCATATTTTACTGCAAGAAAGTGATCATTATTTATACTATGTTGAGATTTACTTTGAATAAATTAAGTAAAAATAATGATTATGCATTAACGTGCAATAAGAATTAATTAGTTTATAAGCTATAGTTTATATTGATTGGAAATTACTGTTAAAAAATAATTAGTCTTAATAGTGATCTGAAAATTTGATTGAATACGACCTCTTCATCATGTCTATCGATTCTAATAAATTCTATCACTTTCATTAACATTTGTATTACTTTGATTTCCTTATACTTAAGTATTTTCAATTTATCAGTGCAGTAAACCAGTAAAAAGCCTGGTACATTAAGGCATGAAGAGCAAACCTACTCATATAGTGCTGAAAAATAAAGTAGTTGATAGTGAATGAACTATATACAAATAGAATATTGATAAGGTCATGTATAATCTTTTTCACCAACAAACCACCTTAGTTCAAGCCTGACAATCATAAGTTTATTTTATACTGTATATGTTTTTCCAGTAAAATACACAATAAATAATTAGAATGAAAAGAAAAGAAGTATATGCAAAATATAAAAACAGGACAAATTAACAACATAATACTTGTATAATATAAATATAACAGAACGTCATTAACAACTATTAAATGGCAAATAAATATATACATAAAATATTATTATCAATTGAAAACGTTACAAAACAGTAATAATGAACAACAATAACAAACAAATATTCAATGAACATCAATGAAGACTTAACTTACTCAGCATTAAAACTACTAAAATTCAAACTAAAAATATCAATTAAATAAAATCTACTATGTAGGTGAAATATATTATTAAGAGGAGAATATTGTAGAGCGGGCTAAGGTTAGATTAACAAAGAGCAGACAGTCGTTTTGTGTGTTAGGTCATGGCACGTATAAGACCAATTGACGTCTCGTTTCACTAGTAGGGCGGTAGGATAAGTAGCTTGACTTCCCCCTGTCAGTTAACCTTTTTATGGCTTAATGTAAAGTGACCAAAAATAAGATACAATCCCAGAAGACATAGCATTTTTTTTCTGTTATCATGTAGCACAGGGCCTCAATCTATTTTTGGTTGAAAATTTTTTACGTAGTAGATAAATAAACAAGAAAGCATACTACAATCAAGCTTTTGTGCTGAAGAGAAGGGAAGAGTACGAAAATGAAGAAAACGGAGCAATATAGTGATATGGGTAATATTTATGCACCATATCGGTATTGCCGATGTCTTACCAGGGACATAAGATGGCAGGATCTCTTAGACAAACGAACTAGTGCAACCTATCGAAATATCTTAGGTACTGCACACAGATCAGATATTGGTCTAAAATTATATTCCTTGGTCCTTTTATTTTGGAATCAGTGTTACATACCGAAGAAAACTCTCCCTTTATTAAAATCTAGTTGAACAACAAATCAAACTAAGGGAAAACTATGTCATAAACTTCTATAATAATATAAGATGGAATACTATCAATACTAGACACTTACCTAGTTTTAAAACTCTATATGGTATATTGGACGGTGTCATTAGATGTCAAGGGAATTTCTACAATGAAATATTTCTCTTTCAGGGGGATATATAATTTTAGGTCCTGCATTCAAATGCATATCAAGTTTGATAAACGGACTTTAAGTATTCAATGGCGTTTGGACACAACGCAGCGGCATTAGTACAAACCTTGTTTTCGATGACGTTTGGACACAACGCAGCGGCATTAGTAGAAACCTTGTTTTCGATGACGTTTGGACACAACGCAGCGGCATTAGTACAAACCTTGTTTTCGATGACGTTTGGACACAACGCAGCGGCATTAGTACAAACCTTGTTTTCGATGACGTTTGGACACAACGCAGCGGCATTAGTACAAACCTTGTTTTCGATGACGTTTGGACACAACGCAGTGGCATTAGTACAAACCTTGTTTTCGATGACGTTTGGACACAACGCAGCGGCATTAGTACAAACCTTGTTTTCGATGACGTTTGGACACAACGCAGCGGCATTAGTACAAACCTTGTTTTCGATGACGATTGGACACAACGCAGCGGCATTAGTACAAACCTTGTTTTCGATGACGTTTGGACACAACGCAGCGGCATTAGTACAAACCTTGTTTTCAATGACGTTTGGACACAACGCAGCGGCATTAGTACAAACCTTGTTTTCGATGACGTTTGGACACAACGCAGCGGCATTAGTACAAACCTTGTTTTCGATGACGATTGGACACAACGCAGCGGCATTAGTACAAACCTTGTTTTCGATGACGTTTGGACACAACGCAGCGGCATTAGTACAAACCTTGTTTTCGATGCTTACTGCAGGGGTTGAAGGGGAATCGTCCATAACATAACTAACTAGTTAACATATTTCCAATGGTTAATGTGTTTAAACTTTACGGGTCTGTTTCAGAAGAGGACCCCCACGCTTGAAAAATTTACTATATGAGTAGGAAATGAAACAACACATACCTGTGATTTAGTAAATGTTATAATGAAGAAAAATGAACATTGTTATGCTTCTGGAGGCCAGTACAAGTTTATATCGCGCCAAATTGCATCGACCAAATTTTCGTCTTTGTTCCTGCGACGCCACATGAACTCACACAAATATGAATCCAGCAACTCCCTGCTAGTTCCACACTCCCGCTTGTTTCTCCGTTTGGCTGATGCCCACATAGATTCCACAGTTTGAGTGTGCGCTCCAGTTTCTGGGTCCACAAAATGTTGACTGTGGTTCACTGTAAGATGGTGAAACTGCATTCCCGGCAAACGTGGAATGCCCTGGTAGGATGCCCACATATCGGATACAATCGTTGTCCCTTCCAAAATTGTGTCCTTAATACATGATAGCAAAGTGGCTGATGTTCTGTCTGGCACTGCATACAAAAAACACTCTTTTGTCTCTCTACAAATACCGCCAAATACCCATTGTTGAGGATACACACGACCTACATTGTGCTTTCTCCGCGAAAAACACGATTCGTCAATTTCCACAGTCAAACCATGGCCTCCAATTTTAATTGGGTTTTGAAGTAAACTATTGGCGCATACTTCACGCAAAAACATTTTCCAATCTGTAATAGTTGCTCTTGACATGTCCAGTTCTTTTGTGCAAAACTTTGTAGTTGCATATTCTTCTGCCCAACAATACACAAATAGCACTAACTTGTCTAGTTGTAATTTTGATTTCTCCAACCACGTACCTTTCCTTAGTCCAATATCAGTACGGCACTCTCGCATTCTACATCGCCAACGATCCTTAACATCGCCTAACGACAATTTCATGTCATGACCCTGCGGACACTGGCGTTCACTGTGCAAGATATGTTTATGCTGTAAATAACGTACCGCACTTTCTTTATCACTGACCTCACGAGCTATCGAAAACAGCGACATTATCAGGCAGCAATCCACAACTGAACTGACCACCGCAACATGAGTGGCCGTGCACGTTCAAGGTCGTACATCAGATAACGCCGCTAGACAAGATAACGAACCGATAACCAGCCGCCGAGCGTCAATTAGGTTATTGTGTTATTCCTGTTTCTTTTAGTTTTATGTCTAATAGTAACCCGCAACCATTCCCAAGTTTCCTACTCATATAGTAAATTTTTCAAGCGTGGGGGTCCTCTTCTGAAACAGACCCAACTTTACATCCTTCTTAAAACTCTTGCAGTGATCTAATTCCACTGTAACAGCTCACCTCAGGCTAGGATGAGGTGCACCTTGTACTCGCCTGTACCTCCTGAACGCTTAAATTTCTTATCAACAGAACGTTTCCTCTTGATTATCGTAAATTATTAGGTCAGATGAGAACGACTTAGAATACCTGGAGTTTTTCCATCGTTTCAGTGGTATATTTCTTATTTAATTAATAACTATTTCTTATTTCATTAATAATAGCTGAATTAAATACATTGTCAGCTGCATTATGAGTAGTGCAGAAAAGAACGCCTGTCCAGTTGTACATTGAAAGGTGATTATACAATCCCAAGTAACTCGTAGCAGTAAAATAAAAGAATTTCTTACCGGGAGAATATTTCAACTAACACACCTCATGAATGGATATTTCAAGAAGGGGGGGGGGGGTTGGCACTCTTCAATGACTATTTCCTAGTTATTTGTGAGGATTTAGTCTATATAGAGGTGCAAGACGTTTGTATCTCTATAGAGTTGTGACATGTTCAGATAGGGCCTACAAATTAGTTTTACTAGAGAATTTACCCTGACTCTGGAATAAGAGCTGCATCCACTTAAAAAAGTGTATTCCTCCCAGTTACAACTGGAAGCATTAACATATCCAAACATTAAGATGTAATGACTCATAAAATTAGGTTTTCAAAAGGTAAAACTGATGAGGATCCATATTACATATGGATGTAAAACAATGCTGAATGAGGTGCCTTACATGAGCTTAATAATTGTTCAGAGGAAGAACACTTGCAA
Organism: Stictocephala bisonia; assembly: GCA_035578905.1. Classification (NCBI taxonomy): domain Eukaryota; kingdom Metazoa; phylum Arthropoda; class Insecta; order Hemiptera; family Membracidae; genus Stictocephala; species Stictocephala bisonia. The sequence continues at coordinate 2,193,338 of JAQJVL010000013.1, read as the reverse complement.
CCTAAAACAACGTTGAGGTCCCTAAGTAGTTAATTTCCTTATTTTAATCTGTAACTAATTTAACTTACTTGTAAAACACATTACTGCTTACTTATTTACATTATATTTTAAGTATTGTTATTCCTGTCCACTTATGCATCGTTATTTGCCATGCAAATTATAGCTAATATAGGTATTTGAAAAATGGTATAAACATTTGTTAAATAACATTTTAAATCTTTTGCGGGCATTCCAATTATAAATATCGTAAGTGTTTATAGGCCCAAATGTTATCCTGGTGAAACATTCCACTGTCTACATATATATATATATATATATATATATATATATATATATATATATATATATATATATATATATATGTGTAGACAGTGGAATGTTGTAAGTTTATTGTAAATTACAAACAAATAAATCTACACCGTCGATTAATTTGCCTTTAAACCAACAAGATGACTACATTCCAGGAGATTAGGCAGGAGCAGATGAGAGATTGACCGCTATAATTAAGGGATCAAACACAAAGTAGAGGGTTTACATAACCTGACGCTTACCTTTAATGGCCAGTTAGCCATTACATATCAAATTTAGTTGCATATAAAAGTAATATGCAAAAGTTAGAAAAAGTGTAACACTAGCCTAACTAGTTCGCAAACTAATAAAAATATTAACAACTAGTTCTTCCGGTGTCAACCGCGTGAAAGGACTATTTACAATATATACAGTTCCAGACGTTTCGCCCATGCTACGATGTGGCAACCTCAGTGGTTAGGCTGAGACGCTTAAGCTTACGAAATAGGATTAATAAAAATATGATTACTTGGAAGGTTATTTATCTTTGTATTTTAAATATCAATGTTTGATTTTTATTGTGGTGGTAATTTGATTATCTAAAGAAAACAAACTTAAAAAAATACAGTTTACTGTAACTTTATTAATTTTATGTAGGCTAAATAATATATAATACTGGCGAAACCGAAAAATTAAATAAGAAATACTTTAAATAATTTAATTTTAATTTTAACATACAAAAATTAATAATAATTATAACCTATTTTTAATTCTCTAATAGATATGGAAATAGTATTTATGATATGCTCAATATAGTCTTCCAATCTAGAATCAAGTTTTATCAAGATGAAGAGAAGAACAATTTTAATTAACATGTAATAGCATTGGCATTTAAATTGGAATAATTAGTTTAGTCAGCATTCTCATGCTACTTATTTTGCAATATACAATCGTTTCATTGTTGTATTATTCGGTTTTTATTCTCTTATTCATTTAGGTTGAATGTTGTCTGGAATTTTACATAACGTTCTTTACTTGTAAAATCAGACAAGAAAACCTTCACATTCTTAATATATCTGGAAGTATTGTGCGGTGATTTTCAAATATAAAATATGCCAATAGTATAAGTTTAAAAGGTATGTTCAAAAATAATCATACTACAGATTATAGGTTTTTCAAAACGTACGTACGACACTTGAGTAATTAAATTAAATCAAAATTGTAAATTATACTTCATAGACAGATAATATATATTGAGAAAACTTCAATTTTATGTAGTTATAGTACAAGAACTACTATGTAGTTATACTTCAATAAGAACTATTGGGAATTATAGTACAAATAACACAAATACAGCATAACAACACATTTAGAAGTTTATTTTTTAATTTGCTAACTACACTACTTGTTTTGTTGGCAAAGAGGCTATTACTATCAGTAGTTTACCTGTAACTTATGTTATGGTGCGGTCTTTATGTGAATCGTATGATACTAAGACCAATATACAGTATATTGTATAGTGTGCCTAATTTTACAAAGGAACGTTACGTATGATAACATTTGATGCCCTAACTGTAATTGGAACAATGAATGGCCAACACAAATTTGAATTAAAAACTAATTAGCCACAGTAAGGATAGCGATAAGTAGCTTATCCTTTGTTAGATTTCTCAAACAAGCTTTACGTTGTTAGTAAGTGTTGGTAGTGGCCTTCAGAATACAATTTAAGTGACAGTTGGGTTAATTGTAGTGAATGCCTAATAATACTTTTTAAAATACTTTTTAATAAGTGATTTTAGTGGAGATGAATACTAAAAACACGTAGTATTGTACTATGAATACATTCTACAGAACTTTCGATATGGTCTCTATCATAAAATCACTAGGATATTTATTAATTTCTTGTTAATCACTAAATATTTACATTTTACATTCATGTCATATATGACATAATATTGCGTGTATAAGAACACTTTTTATGGACTAGCCTTATACTATTTATGAGTATAAAGTGTGTTTTATATGAAAATTATACGTTACAAATCAAGCTACACTATTTTTTATCATTGTAGCATGCACATTTGCATTATTTATTGTGAAAGTTAGGTCTAAAACTGTCTTTTACAGCCATCAATTAATAAAACAAATTTTGGCCTTAAAATTAATAAAAAGTAAAAAAAAAATATTCTTTATTGTAGGCTATGGTATATTAATTTTTAAGAACGTCTTGTCATATCTAAAGACGTACATCAGAGAAAAACCCTTAATCTTAGGCAGTCTAGTACAAAATAGACATACAAAATAGAAAAGATTAACTTTTAAAAATAGTTTCCGTATAAAATTTATTTATAAGCTTGTATCTTTATATAAAACTTGATAATCACTGCTGTTACTTCCCAAATATTTGAGATGTCACCTGAGTCATCAATATCTCAGTTCACTTTAAATAATAATTTTCTCTAGAGCTATCAATAAATTATTCTCAACCTTACAGGAATCTAGTTAAAATACAATGCTTAGTAAGATAAAATATTATTAAAGAATAAACACTTATTTACATAGCACTAACGAATTTTAATAATATCTGCAAACCTAAAATGTTGAAAGGGATATTAAAAAAGCTATGGTAAATTTCAGCACAAGTAAAACTATTTGAAATGAAACTGCTTATTTAAAGATTTACCGTGCAGCTGGATTAAAATTTTTGTCGACTGAACACTGATTTTGATTCATTGCAGCCATGAAATTCTTGAATGTAAAATAAGGCTTGTTTAGTATACGAAGCATAGAAACTACCCTTTTCCATGTATCGTTTACATGATCAAAATTCCTATAAACTATAAAATATTTTATGTCACATAGATACAACGTACATATAGAGTAGAAAATACCCCGGCACAAATCACGATAACCACCGTCAAACAACAGTTGTAAAGGTATACTACATTGTAAGGACAGTGTATTGCTGTGAGCAATTTGTTAACCTCAACCTGCTCTCTCAACACATTACTGTGTAGTTTTTAGTGTTTTTATATTACATTTATAATGAAATTAAATTTAAAATTAAATTATATTAAAAAGGTGCAACTGTCATATTAAACACAAAATGACACAGCACAGTGCCGGAATTAATTTAATAATCCACACAAATGTGTTATTTTATGATAATTAAATATATTTATTAGTTAGCATATTACATGTGGGTAGGAATACAATACGAATGAACAAGACACAACACAACAACTACAATTGTATTGTATTATAAGTATTGTTATAGTTTGTGTTGAGTAACGTTATTTTGTATCGAATAGTTAATATTTAACGTTCGTAAGGTCAACGTGTTTGATTATTTTCCGATTTCTATTTTTATAAATAGAGCAACGCTGAAAGACAGATTCAACATTAAAGAGATGCAGCAATACGCCGGCTTAGCTGGGATTTGGGGTTGGAGTAACAGTAATTATAAATAGAATTACACCTGATAGCCTTCTCTGCACAGCTGTTTCACGTTGAGCAATGGTTCTTGTGTGTATCTAGACATGAATAAAGTCAGGATTATAAATAGAATTACACCTGATAGCCTTCTCTGCACAGCTGTTTCACGTTGAGCAATGGTTCTTGTTTGTATCTAGACATGAATAAAGTCAGAATTATAAATAGAATTACACCTGATAGCCTTCTCTGCACAGCTGTTTCACGTTAAACAATGGTTCATGTTTGTATCTAGACAAGAATAAAGTCAGAATTATAAATAGAATTACACCTGATAGCCTTGTCTGCACAGCTGTTTCACGTTAAACAATGGTTCTTGTTTGTATCTAGACATGAATAAAGTCAGAATTATAAATAGAATTACACCTGATAGCCTTCTCTGCTCAGCTGTTTCACGTTGAGCAATGGTTCTTGTTTGTATCTAGACATGAATAAAGTCAGGATTATAAATAGAATTACACCTGATAGCCTTCTCTGCACAGCTGTTTCACGTTGAGCAATGGTTCTTGTTTGTATCTAGACATGAATAAAGTCAGAATTATAAATAGAATTACACCTGATAGCCTTCTCTGCACAGCTGTTTCACGTTGAGCAATGGTTCTTGTTCGTATCTAGACATGAATAAAGTCAGGATTATAAATAGAATTACACCTGATAGCCTTCTCTGCACAGATGTTTCACGTTGAGCAATGGTTCTTGTTTGTATCTAGACATGAATAAAGTCAGAATTATAAATAGAATTACACCTGATAGCCTTCTCTGCACAGCTGTTTCACGTTGAGCAATGGTTCTTGTTTGTATCTAGACATGAATAAAGTCAGGATTATAAATAGAATTACACCTGATAGCCTTCTCTTCACAGCTGTTTCACGTTGAGCAATGGTTCTTGTTTGTATCTAGACATGAATAAAGTCAGGATTATAAATATGATTACACCTGATAGCCTTCTCTTCACAGCTGTTTCACGTTGAACAATGGTTCTTATTTGTATCGTGACATGATTAAAGTCAGGATTATAAATTTGTGATTAAAATATTACTGTGCTCCTACAAATTTTTTTTTGAACAATTAAAGTATAGTTTTAATCACTGGAAACCCATAGTGGTATGCAGACACTTACGTAAGGATTTATGTGTGTGTGTGTGTGTGTGTGTGTGTGTGTGTGTGTGTGTGTGTGTGTGTGTGTGTGTGTGTGTGTGTGTGTGTGTGTGTGTGTGTGTGTGTGTGTGTGTGTGTGTGTGTGTGTGTGTGTGTGTGTGTGTGTGTGTGCGCGCGCGCGCACGCGCTTGAGTGTCTACTCCTCTTAGAAAACAACGTATATAAATAAAGAAATAAGAGAACAGTACATTGAATCCGTCTACCAATACCAGAACGTATAACTGTATAACAATAACCTAACACTGCATAAGCTACTTGAGTTATACACAATGAAGCTAGTATACAGTATCGATTTGACTTGCAGACTGGACGGCGCGGCACTTTGCTGATCCCAAGTTGCGATAGACCCACATTTGAGAGCTTCTTGTGGTCTCTTACGAGATAACATTTTATTTTTTAAACTCTCTTACCTACAATAATGAGAACAAACATCTTTCTGGAGGCTATTTTTAGTTCATTGTTGTTACATCTCTTGAAATCAATGTTTTTAAACAGAATATATACACAATTAGGCTAATAGTTTTATTATAATTCATCGTACTTTTTCTTAAACTTAAATATACTATCATTATTTTTACAGCAGGTAATATTATAACTGTGAGCCCTTTAAAACTCAAAATATAGCAAACTAAGCAATTTTAAAGTGCTGCAAAGTCATACGGTCTTCTTTGAAATTTTATGAAAATATTTAAAAGCAAATATGCTATTTGTTTTTAAATCAATGACAATCCAACAAAAAAGATTGGTTTGAAAATATGATTTCTTACAATCCTTTTTAATTCAATAAACTATATTTTTACTATCGATCTAGTTAAATGATATATCTCTTTTAATGGTTCACAGTTATTTATAATTACACCATAACGCATATTCAAATTCAATTTACAGTTAATAATACCCATGTTAGTATGTGAATCGTAAAAATACGTTAAATATACTTTAAATACAGTAATAATTAGTCTTTTAAAACACGTTTACATTGAATGTAAAATAAGCAAGATGGAAATGAAAACTTTCTATTCGATTAAGACCAAGTCAGTAAAAATTAAAAAAAAAAGTACTCACAGTTTTTACTTACACATAATATATTATTTGATCACGAAGTAAATATGACATATATCGGGATTGTCTTCCCTTTATATGTACAGTATATAAAAGTGAAGAAAGAGAGAAATTTTGTTTATAGTCTACTCTAACGGCCATAAAATCTTTATCACTTTTGGTAATAAAGTAGAGTACTGACAGCTGTGAACAGAATAAAAAAACAATTCCTTTCAATCTGTGGACTTAAATTAAACCCTGTGTTAGCATACGAAATGTACTGATTTTGTTTTATGTGAAACATAATTAATATGATAAACTAAATTATAAATTAAAGTTACATAATACGGTTTAAGTAACAAAAAATGCCAATATCCCATCTTCCCAAGTTGAAGAAGTGAAATATAACGTAGTAAATAAACATTCTATACACATAACCGTAATCAATAGTCTGGTTCACATGTACTTTTTTTGTGAAATTTTTCAGCTCTGTCCAAAAATTACGACCAAGGTGTCAATCGATTCGTATTTTTACTTAGAAAGTTTAAGGAAAGGTCCGAAAACGCGCTGATAAAAATTACAAAAGTTATATAACCAATTAAGTGAAAAAAATGGGACTTTAGTTTTTTTTAATAACTTGGAAAATGTTCAAAATTTTGGAAATTTGAAAAAAGATTTGAAAAGATTATTGAATTTACGTAAAAAAAGTCCCGATGCCCGAAACTGTATCTCAATTATATATAATTGTTACAGAGCCACAAAAATAGAGCCAAAAACCGGTAGTCTGGCTTCCGTGCGTATTCTATCACTCTGACATAAATACAAAAAATTATTTAAACATGTAAAATGTGAATATTAAGGAATTAAAAAATTCTTGTAATGTTGGGATAGATTAATCCACAGTCAAAATATTTTTATCTCAATTTTAACGTTAATTATTAATTTGTTAATTAATAACTTTTTCTTGATTAAAAGTTAATATAAAAACCCCTATAATTATTAAACTAAAACCCTGGATTTTTTTTCTTTGGTGAAGTTATTCTTAATAGGTAAAAAAATAGATTACCGTTGCCAAAATAAAAAAAATCTTATTTTCTATTTTTATTAACAATTGAAAATTATCATTTTATAAAAAAAGCATAATAAAATTCGTATAATAAAATTTTACGCAAACTTATTATTCTTTTCAAATCTTTTTTCAAATTTCAAAAATTTCGAAAATTTTCCGAGATATTAAAAAAAACTAAATTCCCATTTTCTTTACTTAATTGTTTATAACTTTTGTAATTTTTATCAGCGCCGATATGTGGGAAGTACATGTTATATATAACTCGATGTCGTGTTGTATATCCGAATATGGCTTACTGCTATATGGCCGAAACGTGGGGGGTACATGTTATACATAACTAGGTGTCATGTTGTACATCGAAATATGGCTTACTTCAACAGGGCCGATACGTGGGGAGTACACGTTGTACATAACTCCATGTCGTGGTGGACATCCGAATATGGCTTACTGCTATATGGCCGATATGTGGGAAGTACATGTTTTATATATATAACTCGATGTCGTGTTGTATATCCGAATATGGCTTACTGCTATATGGCCGATACATGTTGTACATAACTAGGTGTCATGTTGTACATCGAAATATGGCTTACTTCAACAGGGCCGATACGTGGGGAGTACACGTTGTACATAACTCCATGTCGTGGTGGACATCCGAAGAGAAATGTAAAATTACGACTGTGGAAACACATCAAGGAATATTACTCTAATTTATTTTGGAAAATAATTCATTATCTTAACTGCATTAAAAAAAATGGAATTAAGTAAAATATTCCTGCCATCTACTATTTTACATAAAAGAAGAAATATATAATTCTCATAACCGTAAATAAAATAATTACCATTCTCTACCTGTAATCTAAAACGTAATTAAATAATAAACCATTAAAATTATTTTACTATGATCTTGGGTGTTACAAGATTTATACTATAACAAACATTATTTTACAATCAGACTTAAAGCTGGTTCAATACAGTCGAAAGTAAACTATAGGCACTGGTTTAAAACATCTTCATATGCTTTCCCATTTATAGTGTAGTAACATCTGAAGCGTGACTGAGAATAACACTAAATATATTGTTTCCCCTGATTCCATCAAAATTTTTAGGAATAAGAATTGTTGCAAAGAAAATTTTAAAAATGTTAAGTATATTCAGCCAAAAATCAAACCCTAACTTTTATTATTCAGTCTTGTATCTCCTTGTATATATAGGGTGTTTACAGTATTATTTTACTGAACAGTAAATTTAAGTGTAATTTTTATGCCTCATAAAAATAAATATTGAGGAAAATGATAAATCCAATTTGTAATTATTGTTTAATTTTTATCAAAAATAGTTTAATATTTTATGAACATTACTTTACGTTTACTTAACCTTTCTCTTCCCATTTCCCATAGACTATTGATCTATGTGGGGAACTAATTCAGAAAGAGTAAGGGGGAAACCCAGTACATAACAAGGAGGAAATGAATGTTAAAAACTTAAAGTTAAAAGTTAAACTTCTACACCAGGCCTGATTCGAACTTGCATTATCTCTATCCTAGTCTTTAAGTCCTGTCGCCCGACACTACTCAACTACGTACACCGGTGGTGTACGTAGTTAAGGTAGTTTTAACACTTTTATAGAATAATTCTTATATTATCGTAATATTAAATAGTAACTTCGAACTTTTTATAAAATAGTTAATATTTACATACGGTGTTCGTAATTGAAACACTATTACTTCGAGCTTCTCAATATTATTAATCGGTATATAATTATGTAAATTTAAATATTAAATAAATGTTATAAGTTTTTTCGAAACAATTCAATTTACCAGACGGCAAAAAAAAGCTAATAACTGACTGACCTTAGTCCCACCGGCCCTAAAGACTTTTATCACAGAATATCTGCTTTTAGTAATATAGAAAGCTATTATAAATAATATAAGAGCACGATACCTAATGATCTTATTAATAAAAGTTTTTACGTTAAGTAATGTGTCAATTTATGGAATTATTTTATAATCATAACAAACTCATAAATTTGGATTGTTGGAAGAAAGGTTATCTTGACCCGTTAGCGATATAAACCCTTAGAGTGCTCTATGTAAGCCGATCACAAAGTCTTTGGGAAATGTCCGTTTGCCAAATATTACTTTTAAAAACCATACCATCTTTTATTTATTTAGTTTTTTATTGTTATCATAGATAGGCACTATACATAGAATATCATAAATATGTAAGAACTAACTTAACAAATTAGATTTTTATTTATTGTTCCAAACAAACCAAAAGTATAGTAAAACTATTATATTATGTTTGGAATTATAAATTATATTTTACAAATGTTAACATTATCAGAAGTAAAATTTATAAAGGAAATAATATTATAGTTTTATTATTTGGTACTCAATAGTATAAAAAATCAGCTGTCATATACAATATTTGTTGTGTTTTTTTCAAAACATGTTACAGTTACGTACAGATTGCAGTTTAATCTCAAGTTATTTTAACTTTTGTTAACTGATTTTCCAGGAATCAAATAAAATAAAATAATCATAAAAAGAAAGCTGAGCACTTTAGTAACTTCATTTTATTTTCTACTCGTTTACATGTTTATCAATATTTTTAAAGTATTGTCAAATAATAACACTATTTTTTGTAATTATTGTATTAAAACATGAAATATGTTATAAACTAAAGGAATATATTTTTAAAGTAACGCAATAGTTAACAGTAGACTTATTTGTGTTACTATTACTAACAATATATGATTAGTTACTTCTGTTATTGTATGGTTTATGATTGAATTTTAACAAATTAGAATACTTTGTCTTCTTTGGACGTATATGAGATGAATGCAGCATGGAATTACAGACTTAGGGGGAGAAAAAAGGAAAAAGACGGGTTTTTTATCGCTGTACATGTATGGGAGTGTGGGTGGTTCACCTCCACTGTAGGGGTTTACTTATACACGCATTGTATATATTGTGCTATGATTTTTATGGCGGAATGAGGATAACATTATACATTAAGTATATGAGTTAGGGTGAAATAGCTTCATCATTGATCACCAGTCTTTATATTAAATTAGTTTGTACAGAAATAACATTATGATGTTGCCAATCTACCTGTGTTATTATTTCTGCTAAATCGTACGTGAGATCTAACGTGTATACTGTAGGTATCCGCTGATCAGTTTTATATATCCTCGTGTGTCACTTAGCTATACCATTGACTAATGAAACAGTCAGAAATACCAAAACAATGAATATATTAAATGGTGGACAAAAATAATCAATGTCACATTTTGTGCATAGGTAATGTCTTCTGTAGAATAATTTCGTGGTATTGTATGCCCTTGGATCTCATTAAAATGACAAATTGTTATAATAACTGATAATTTGTTTCGGTACTGTGGAGTGAAACACTCCAATTAATGACAAAATACCCCTAAATATATTTTGGAAATATTTATATTTTAATTAAATATACTTAAACTTTGTTTAATATATTTATCCGTCTGTGAAATTAGTAATTTAGTCCTAATGCTGGCAGTAGACTTGCATTATATGATAGTTTATATTTTTACAAATTATAATACCACTAGGGAACAAATAAAATCATATTTACCGTCTTAAAACAAACATTGCATTACAATCGTCCCATTTACAGTGATAATACAACAATAATATATAATATAGTCGAATCTACAATTATAATAAAAATTAGGAACCAAACACGACAAGCTAGGTCCTCATTCACAGAGTTAGCTACCGAATGGTATTCTTTATTTAGAAACAGACCTTTTAATAATTTTCGAAATTTATTAATATTGACTCAGCCTTTAGTAAATTTGGCAGTTTAATATATAATTTAATACAGTTTAAACTGGAATGCTTTTGATAAAAGGGACTGCGATGCTGGGGGGTTACCAAATCTCTTGAATTCCTGAGTGAATGACTTTTGGTTGAAAATGTTAAAAGTTTTTCTTAGTGAATAGTAACGTTTGTAGTATATAAAGAGAAGGGGGTGTGAGGAGTGTACTATCTAGAAAGAATCCCTTATTTATCTCGGGGTATGCCAAAAATAGTTTTAACAGCCTTTTCTGTAATTTAAGAAATACAATGTACCCATAAACAATATGATGATAAACCACCCAATATAAGCTGATAATAAAATTTATTTACTTGAATATCGTGACAATCTAAGTAACATTAACATTTAATTGTTTAGTTTAGAACAACTTTTATCGATATGTTTTTGAAAAGTTGAATTAGTATCAATAACTAACCCCAAGAAATTAGTAGCTCTAACAGGCGAAATTTTAAAGTTATCTTGGGATGCTAAAATGATCAGATATATCTGATTTAGAGAAGAATATTTTTAATTTAATCAAGTCAGATTTATCAAGTTTTTCAGAGAGATAATTGATAACCAGTAAAGAGCTGGTCTGTATAAAAGCATCAATCTCAAATTGCATTTGATTTTTGTTGGAAATAGATACAGACATATCATCAGCGTAAAGACAAAGCTTGGCGTTATTTACACGCATATTTAGGTCATCAATAAACATAATAAATAAAACAGGGCCCAGAATGGATCCTTGAGGTACACCTTTACATTGACTTCATTTGAAACCTTCCTGATTAGGCACTCAAATTCATTAACAAAAGGAATTTCAACAGGGAATTTTCCAGAAAAGGCAGCGTACATAATTTTTAATAAAGATTTATGGTAATAACATTTACGAAATTTGACTTTTTTAATACTTTAGTCACACCCTGAGACACTAAGTGTAAAGGCAATTGCCCCACATACACCCCCATAATGTGCATACTTTCATTGGCTTGGTCTAAAAACTCCAGTAATATTCACCAAAAATGACTTTTTTACTCTTTATTAAGATGGTTGATCTTATAACCAAAAATTGGTTCCCATACATTTATTATAACAATCTTGCCAAACCAAGTATTTTATAGACCTACCTCAGAAAGTACTAAGAGCCAAACAACTTCAAAAAATTAGAACAAATGTTTAAACTTGTTCAAATACTCCTTTTATTTTTCTTGTAATTTACGCAGGTTATATATATAGACAGTATATTTTATCATTTTGTATATTTTGGATTAACACTGGTTATGACATCATAATCGGTCAGGTTGAGTCGCCTCGTTCGATACCTAGAAGCATCGGTCCACCCTGTTTATAGTTAATACCCTGATTAAAAACACTCTTTTAAATAGTTTTAATTCATCAGTGGGATATATTAACCATCACAACTATTTTTCAAAAGCCTTTCAATATTTTTTTACCATATATTGCAACAATGTCTGCAAAAAAAAAAAAAAAAAAAAAAAAAAAAAAAAAAAAACACCATACAAATAAATTTTTCAAAGAATTTCCCATTTTAATATTACTCCTCAGACTCATAAAAAACATACCTATTATTATTTAGTTTGCCGGTTAAAATGAGAGCGGCAGAGATTTGATAAATGACTGGACAAGCGCCTGCTCCAGGTCAGATCAGTCGCTGCTAAGGGATTGATTATGTTTCCTTATGTGTAAAAACTTTCTTTTCTATGACTATTTCATTCGTTTCTTACTAAATTTATATTCATATAACAGAAAATATAATCTTGTAAAATCTTAAAAATTAAGGCCAACATTCCGAAAATGTTTTGATGTTTCCAACTACACGTGATATCTCTTTAATGTTTAGTAATTTTAAAATTGTTTTATATATTTACAAATTACACAAGATTTTATTTTATATTTTATTTTAATTTTGTACTGTTAATATAGAGCTCTTGGCCTTAAAATATGTTCTACTGTTGTATTTAATTTATTATATTTAATTTGTTGTATTTAATCATATTTTTTTGGGTGCTGTTAATTTAATAAGATGTTATCGTTTTGTGTCCATTTTAATAGTAGTAAATTGAATAAAGTATTTATTGAGTTCTGTAAAACTAAATAATACAACTTATTGCTAGTGGCAGTGGTAAAAATGAGTTTAAGAAATGAATATTAAAGCACCTTATCTTCCCGGGAAACCAGTTCCTTACTCCTTTCTGCAAGTACACTTTTCTCCAGAATGAAGAACTCTTAGAAAGTATCATAGTATGTTTTATCATAGTATGTTATGGCTTTTGTTGCTTAGACTTGACATTGTTTTTATAGTGTCTACAGTAGTGTAAATTGGCTTTAGTGCATTATTTGAAACTGGCAATGTAGTCTCCCCATGATAATAATTATAAATATAAATTGATAATAAATATACAGGGTGGCGCATGAAATGATCCAACATTTATTTTCGTTAAAGAAAATTTATTGTAAATGCAATACAGTAAAGTTTGATATAAATTGTCTACAGCATACCTGGACATTAGTTTGAGGCCATTAAATCTTCAATGTGGCCACCTTCTTGTCTGACAACTGCTTCAACACGAACGCCCTATGATATTGATGACTCTGCGACACATATCCTCGGTTATCTCGTTACATGCATCAATGATTAGCACTCGCAAATCTATCAGTGTGTTAGGATGTTTAGGGAAGATCTTCTCCTTTAGAAATCCCCAAAGAAAATAATCGCACGGATTTAAATCAGGACTGTTTGGGGGCCAGTTATGGCCAGACGCAAAACAATTAGGAAATCGGCTTGAAATGACATTTCGGTCGAAATTTTCATGCAGAAAATCTAAAACAACATTAGCCGTGTGTGGTCTGGCTCCATCCTGCATTAACCACTGGTTCTCTAATTGAAACCCTTTTGCGATAAGTTGAGGTACAAAATAATTACGTAGCATGTTTACATAACGCTCACTATTCACAGTATGTTCAAAAAAGAATGGCCCTATTAGCCCATGGCTCGAGATGGCTACCCATACCGTAATTTTTGGAGCATGATGCATTTTTTCATGTAGCACGAGTGGATTTTCGGAAGCCCAAAAATGCACATTTTGTTTATTTACAACACCGTCTAAGTGAAAATGTGCCTCATCTGAGAACCAAACATTGTTAATCAATATGTCTTGATTAACAGCCCTTTCTGTGAAAACCATTCGTTGAAGTTTGTTGTCAATCGTTAATTTAGGTAACACTGTAATATTGTATGGATACAAATGCAAATAAAATTCTATGCACAGATCGCCTAGAAATGTGAAGATCTGCTGCCACTTTTCTAGTCGACTTGCCTGGACTCCTCACCAACTCTGCTCTGACAGCTTCAACATTCTGTGGAGTACGGACAGTGGAAGGCCATTGACGTTTCCTCTCTAATACTGAGCTATCACTATTAAATTTTTCATAAAGTCTACGAATAGTTTTAAATGATGGTGACCAGCGAGTTTGAAAATGAGCACGAAACCATCTTTGTGTAAGCACCGCACTTTTTGTTTCATTAAAAAACAACACAGTCTTCACGCGTTGATCCACAGACAATCTTCCTTTGTCAGCCATCTTGCAACAATAATAATAACGGAAGTGGAAACACAGGGAACTAATCTCCATAAACAGCTGATAGTTTTGCCAACTTACAACTCAGTAATAATAGGTAACCGGAATAAATACTGCCAAAATAAATGTTGGGTCATTTCGTGCGCCACCCTGTATATGAAATACAAAAGTATAACAATGCCACGATTGGCACGATATTGGCCACGATAATATGTATAGCCTATTTGAGTAAAATAAATTGTAACGTAAATAGATGTTTATCTCAATATGGATGTTGAATGATGCTCATCAACTTAACAAAAGATATATTTAAAGTTTAATTTAAAACAGTCTGGTAATGTTATATGATTTTCTCCACTCTAAGTTGATATTATTAGTCATAGCCTTTAGCTAATTTTATACAACAATTAGTATTATAATTAGGTTAAATCCAAACAAAAAGTACTAACTGAAACATTAAAACCTGTCATGTTGCAATAAATGATGAACTTAAAGCTGATACTATAGTCCATTGGGCAGCACAGCGACCATCGATTTATAGGACGGATGGGAGAAGCACTTTACGATTTATGAGAAGCTATTGCTCGCTTTATCTTCCACTCAAATGGATTTCTCTTTTAGCTTCCAATGCTGAAGAGACAATATAAAATTAATTTTCTTTCCTGCCTAATAATATTTTATTATATCATGTTATTATTAAAATTAGTTGCTATAATGAAATAAAACTATTGATATTGTGCACATAATTCTTAATAACAACATCCATAGTTCTGAAAACAATGCAGAATCAACTTTTAGGATATATGACTCAATAAATGAATAGGGAAAATAAATTAATTGTTCATCTTTATTTGTTCAAAAATGTTACTTTTAATCGTTTTCTAGCGTGTCTCAACGTCCATATAAAATATCCTGTATTAATTATCGAACAAGTAATATATATTTTGGTAATATTAAACACACTCGACTGAAAAAACTATTTCATCCAAATCCAATTTTTGTGTTTTTCAATACAATTATTGGTATTATAATGGAAAGTATTGGCAAATCATAAAACAAAACTATCTTACAATAAAAATTCATTGACATTTTGTAAAATGCCTTGTGTTTTCTATACTTAGTTATTTAATCACCAATATGAGAATATTATTTTACAATACAGGCTACAATACATATTTAAAACAAAATTAGTCCCAATAAATAAGCTCAAATGTCCATTCTAACTTTCTCTATTTAACCAACAAAATTATATGGCCAGTTATTGACTTTTTTATAAAGGCACAAAATATTTAAATGTGTCATATTAAAAAACCCTCAATCTTTTAAAACTGCTGAAGGATTTCTATATGCCATTGACAAGAGAGCAAATATGTAATTTACATGATATAATATAATTATTTAATATACATTTGCATTTACTGTAAATATACAAGGTGTATCTGAAATAGTTGGACAAACTTCAGGAGGTTGTTCATATGAATGTTTATATGACATTTTTGGTTTGTTTTCACCCCAATAACAACTACCTGAAGTTTTTCCAGGTATTTCAGTTACACCCTGTGTAATGGAAATGCAATACTCTAATAAACAATGTTTCTTACAATAATAATAAAGAGTGTACAATGCATGTATAACTGATAACTGATTCGGTAAGTATCCATCTGCAGTGAGTTAAATGAATAACCATTATATAACATGTTATATAAGAAAACAAATAAAATTCCTGCAATGTGATTAAATTATGTAATATTTGTTTTGATTCAAAGATTATTAATATTGTACAATTTTAGGAAAACATAGAAACTAACCTGACCTTTAATATTGCTATAATAATAAAACCTTTTATTTTGTATTGACATTTATTTTATGAAAATTTAAATCAAAACTTAATTAAACATCACACTTAATTGCTCAAAGATAACAACTGTCCTTTGTTCCAGTTATATTTGTAAACATTGAAGCTATGTTTACAGTCAATTGTGAAAAATCCAGACAAACATTTGTATAAACTGTTCTTGTAATATTAAAGGGAAGACTATTGTTATTTATTTTGTTTTTGTTCATTGTATCAGATTATTTTTTAATTAATTTATAAACTTTGCTATTTCGTTTGAATATATACCACAGTTTTATATATATATATATATATATATATATTTATTTGTTAACAGTGTAATACATTACACATCCACACCGTAACTACATATTGGAAAAACTATATTAGATATGGCTAGTAATCATTTTCAAATAAATATATTTAAAAAGGATATTTAATTAATTGTTATCTGTAAATACTGTATCATGAATTGCATGGTATATACTAACTGTGGCCTGTTTTTTCATGATCACAGAACCAGATTTATAGTATTTTGCTTTATTGGTAAAATTTATCACAATGCCTTCATAACGTTTTACAAGGGATTTATCAATATCACTTTACATATTACAAGAGTAAATCAGTTTTGAATCAAAAACAGTGATAGCCTGCCTTTTTAATATACTTTGATGAGTTGGCTGAAACCATAAATTAATGTATACTCCCTTGTCGATTCATAGATTAGGTAAACAGTGCTTCTAGTTATATATACTATTTTGATATTTATAAACTTGGCTAATTTATAAAGATTTGTTAAGTTTGTAAATATTTTTATGTAATAGTTATGAGACTCAACAGACGTTCAACAATAAACAATTCAGTACTGTCAACAATAAAGTATGTATATGTCAGAAACAGTATGAATGTATTAATCAACGTCTTACTAACTTACTTGAACAGTCTTGGCTCACTAACTATCGCACACCGATGTTATTTAAGTTATAAGTTGTTTTTAAATTATTACAGTTCTGACCGAGTTACAGCCCAGTGCTTAACTTGGCCAACAACTCTTGGCCGTAATCTAATGTGCTTACGTTAGTAAGTTTGAAAGAGATTTAATAAGCTAGATTGAAAACAATTATGGTTTTAGAAAACAAAATACACATGATGGAAATAGTTTGACGTTTCGTATAAATTTATTTTAAAAACTAGATAAATAATAATCAATAAAAAGTTATTTACTTAGAACCACCAGACCTTCAATAACTGTGCAATATTATTTATATTAGGAAGAAAATTACTACTAATATGCATTTGTTGTTGATTTTGAAACGTAGCTGATGTAATTGTTCAATTTCTATACAGGTTGACAGTACAAGTAGTTTTAAATGTGTCACCTCTACATGGGGTAGATTTTTGTAGAGTAGGGTATAACAGCATTTAAACAAATAGAACATATTAAAAGTATTTTTTAACCTTTATTGTATTTAAAAACACATTAAATAAATTCGGCAACTCTACGCCAAAGGATGGACATCTTGTTGTAATCTTAAGTTTAGTTGTGTGGTTTAGAGAGCTACGGTAGTTTATGATCCAACTAAACATTATCATATACATAATCTGTTAAACATTTATCATGGATGAACTCCTGCACTGACCAACGATATACGCTTTTATATTTAGCTTGAAATAAGTAATTGTATCTATGTATTATAGTTTCTAATGAGTACAAATTTAAGGTTTGAACTTATTTCAATGTTTAACTGTTTAATAGTCACGTTGAAGAATAAAAATAAAGTAAAGGAGTTTTTCATTATCATGCAAGTGACTAAACTTTGACTTTCTCTGAGTTTCTTCTGTGCCACTGTTTTCTATAGTGATACATATCTTTGAACACATACTGTTACACAGTTTTATGGCCGTATTGTTATTTTACTCAGTTGTACAAAAATATGTATTTTAATGGAATTTTCCCTCTTTGCATATTAATCATTTTATGTCATACGTCTCTGATGATCTGTCATCAGAAGTTATGCTACAAACGAGGAAGGTATTTTATGTCATACGTCTCTGATGATCTGTCATCAGAAGTTATGCTACTACCGAGGAAGGTATTTTATGTCATACGTCTCTGATGATCTGTCATCAGAAGTTATGCTACAAACGAGGAAGGTATTTTATGTCATACGTCTCTGATGATCTGTCATCAGAAGTTATCCTACAACCGAGGAAGGTATTTTATGTCATACGTCTCTGATGATCTGTCATCAGAAGTTATGCTACAAACGAGGAAGGTATTTTATGTCATACGTCTCTGATGATCTGTCATCAGAAGTTATGCTACAAACGAGGAAGGTATTTTATGTCATACGTCTCTGATGATCTGTCATCAGAAGTTATGCTACAAACGAGGAAGGTATTTTATGTCATACGTCTCTGATGATCTGTCATCAGAAGTTATGCTACAAACGAGGAAGGTATTTTATGTCATACGTCTCTGATGATCTGTCATCAGAAGTTATGCTACAAACGAGGAAGGTATTTTATGTCATACGTCTCTGATGATCTGTCATCAGAAGTTATGCTACAAACGAGGAAAGTATTTTATGTCATACGTCTCTGATGATCTGACATCAGAAGTTATCCTACAACCGAGGAAGGTATTTTATGTCATACGTCTCTGATGATCTGTCATCAGAAGTTATGCTACAAACGAGGAAGGTATTTTATGTCATACGTCTCTGATGATCTGTCATCAGAAGTTATGCTACAAACGAGGAAGGTATTTTATGTCATACGTCTCTGATGATCTGTCATCAGAAGTTATGCTACAATCGAGGAAGGTATTTTGTGTCATACGTCTCTGATGATCTGTCATCAGAAGTTATGCTAATAACGAGGAAGGTATTTTATGTCATACGTCTCTGATGATCTGTCATCAGAAGTTATGCTACAAACGAGGAAGGTATTTTATGTCAAACGTCTCTGATGATCTGTCATCAGAAGTTATGCTACAAATGAGGAAGGTATTTTATGTCATACGTCTCTGATGATCTGTCATCAGAAGTTATGCTACAACTGAGGAAGGTATTTTATGTCATACGATCTGTCATCAGAAGTTATGCTACAAACGAGGAAGGTATTTTATGTCATACGTCTCTGATGATCTGTCATCAGAAGTTATGCTACAAACGAGGAAGGTATTTTATGTCATACGTCTCTGATGATCTGTCATCAGAAGTTATGCTACAAACGAGGAAGGTATTTTATGTCAAACGTCTCTGATGATCTGTCATCAGAAGTTATGCTACAACCGAGAAAGGTATTTTTCGTAACTAAATGGCTCGTTCCAATAGATTTAACAGGAAAATTCAATATTAAGCATCACGTAAATAATATCCTTACTTCTTTTATCCTTACTTTTTTTAATGAAAACGATTAACGCAAACACAATTATGACATTATTTATCAGACAGTAAAATATTTAAAATGTATTCGTGATTTTATCTCAGGGCTTGCCCAAAAATACACTAGCGCTCATATTGTATGTAATGTGGGCAGAAGTATAAAGTAGACGGATAGCAACTATTGATTTATTGGCAGCAGAGATGGTCATTTGGAATTTACGAGATGTTTCTGCTCGCTTTTTCCGCCCCAGTTGAATTGATTTGAGATAGCAAAGCATTTGTATTTATGGCAAACGATACAAATAATCTTTGTGAGTAAATTTATGCATCCTGTCCACTATAAACATAGTATTCTTAAAATGATGTGTATATTTAATATTGCTATCAACTTTCCAAAATAATATGATTTAATTTTTCCGAAGTTTAATCGAAACCTGCCATATTTTAGTGGATTATGTTATATTTAAAAACCACAGTACGATATTTAGATTAAAGGAGAAAACTAATTGGGATTTGATATTTTTTGCGTCTACTGTCAGTCTTATACAATCTGTATTATTTTATTGAATAGTGATAAATATGAAATATTGCTGAATTAATAAAATGTTACACATATAATGTGAAATATAAATAAATCTTATGGTGATATGACATTTATTTGTCTCTAGTGTTTGTAACTCAAGTGTTTAGATTTATTTATGTCTCTATGATAAAGTTTTCCATGTGTATTATTAGGAGTCTCATTTGAAATCTCATGTAAAATGGGCTAAATCCACTGAATAATGGGTTCAATGATAAAGTAATAAAATATAACATTCATCTCTTTTGGCCCTTTTATTACAAATTGGTTTTGTAAGATTAAATTATTAGTAAACACATTTTGTGATCCTCTTAGTAGTGTAAAATATTAGTTACTATTTAAAATTTGATATTTTGAAACGTTTAAGTTTGAAATACAATTGTATGCATAAATAGTACTTAAAAGAACATTTAAACAAAAATTTAATGAAACGTTCAGTGGCATTAGCGCAACATTGTTTAGTTTTATACCACCATACGTGTATGATTGGGAGTGTGGGCCAGTACCACACATACGTGTATGAGTGGCAGGGTGAGCCAGAACCACCCATACATGTATGAGAGGAAGGGTGGGCCAGTACCATCATACATGTATGAGTGGGAGGGTGGGCTAGTACTACCCATACGTGTATGAGTGGGAGAGTGGGCCAGTACTACCCATACGTGTATGAGTGGGAGAGTGGGCAAGTACCATCATACATGTATGAGTGAGAGGGTGGGCCAGTACCACCTATACGTGTATGAGTAGGAGGGTAGGCCAGTACCATCATACATATATGAGTGGGAGGGTGGGCCAGTACCACCTATACGTGTATGAGTGAGAGGGTGGGCCAGTACCATACGTGTATGAGAGGGGCCAGTACCACCCATACGTGTATTTATTTATTAACTGCTACATAACAGTGTTACCACTAATTACAATGTAGTACAACTACAAAATTAAAGCAAATAATAAAAGGAAACATACTTGTATAAGTAAACCAAAAACTTACTACAATCATACTACTCAAGTCCAAAAGTATTACACAGCACACAGTTCAAAAGTTCTTTTTTCTTCAAGCTATAACTCAGACTTCAAACTATAACATGATGAAAACAACATATTTTTTATAATTATTAATATAATAAGACAAAACAAGTCAGTATTGAGAAAAAAATAAAGTATCAATATGCAATACATATCGATTAATATCACTTATCACTAATACCTATGAACAAAATTAATTATTCACACAATGTCAGCTTAACTTTATTAGTGAAACAAGCCAAAGACAACGAAAATATGTCCACATCAGTTGAAATGGCGTTATAGAGACGCATCATGGCGTTAACAGGAGCCTGTGCCCCTAAAACAGTGCGTGAGATTCCTGGACAGAACAAGGCTCTATTTCTAGACGAGGGGCGAGGTACAAAGAAATTAATTCGTGCCAAAAGGCCACTATCATCAATAGTACCGGAATATAATTTGTAAAGGAACACCAACATTGACACATCCCGTCGTTTACGTAAACTATCTAAGTCAAACATATCTAGTAGCTCAGAGTAAGGTATTAACACCTTATAAGTGAAAACACCATGTGACTTATAAAACAAATACCTCAGAAACTTTATTTGAATTCTCTCCATCATGTCTATCAGATAAGCAAAGTGTGGGTACCATACAATACAACCAAATTCAAGCCTAGATCTAACCAAACTACAGTAAAGTGACTTCAGAGATCTTACTTTCCTGATAAAACTACCAGAGCGACAAATGAAACCTAGCAGACGATATGTAAGTTTGCAGGTATCAACAATGTGTTCTGTGAAGGATAACTTATCATCAAATGTAACTCCAAGATCTTTGAACTTAGCGTTTCTTGCCAACGCCA
This sequence comes from Stictocephala bisonia, assembly GCA_035578905.1. Taxonomy (NCBI): domain Eukaryota; kingdom Metazoa; phylum Arthropoda; class Insecta; order Hemiptera; family Membracidae; genus Stictocephala; species Stictocephala bisonia. Next base: position 2,171,171 of record JAQJVL010000013.1, on the reverse strand, counting down.
CTCCTCCCATAGAATACTGAAAAACAATAGCGGTGTGGGTTCTCTTAGTGTATCTAATAGTACCACATTTATCAACATGAAATTTCAAATTATGAAGGCTCCAGTTATAAAGGTGATCTAGATCTTCTTGCAATAGCTAACAGTCGTCTATACTGTTAATTTCCTTAAAAAGTTTCATGTCATCTGCATACAGTAAGATTCTACTATTCTTTACACAATGAACAATGTTATCAATGAAAATTACAAATAATAAAGGACCAAGATTAGAGCCTTGAGAGACTCCTGAATGAACTAAATATTTATCAGAAAAAAACCATTATACTTCATTACCTGTGTTCTATTCGTAAGATATGAGGAAAATAATTTGATCCAATCTTTAGAAAAACCAAAATAATTAATTTTATTAAGAAGCTGTAAGTAGTTAACTTTATCAAACGCCTTTTCAAAGTCAGTGTAAACTACGTCAACCTGACCACCTTTGTCAACACAACAGAAACAAAAATCTGTAAAATTTAGAAGATTCGTATTAATATATCTTTGTGTAAAAAACCCATGCTGATGAGGTGAAATATAACTTTTTACATGATTAAACACCCTAGTGAATAGAATTGACACGAATAACTTAGCAAGAGTGGAAGGAATCGCAACTGGTCTATAATTCTTGATATCAGACTTGCTGTTCTTCTTGTGTATCGGTATTACAGTACTTTAGTTAACTTCCAAGCAGAAGGAAAACAGTTTGACCTAATTGAAAGGTTAAATAAGTGGAGCAAAGGAGTTGTTAACAGTTCTGAACAGGCTTTAAAAATGAAAGGAGGAATCCCATCAGGACCAACAAAGCGTTTTGGCTTAAGTTTTTTAAAAGCAATATATATCTCTTCAGCCGAGACACAATGCAAAGATACACTACTGACATTAGGAAGTACAGAAGAACTTAATGCATTAGACCAAAGTTCATCATTACTGAGGCTAAAAGGCTCATAAACAGATTTGAAATAACTTGCGAATGCATTGACAACAGCGGGGCCCCCTCCACCTCCGCCCCTTCTAGAGTCATAGTAGCCGGTTGATTATCAGTTGTCCTCAGCCTTTTCCCTACACTCCAAAATGACCTTGGATTAGATATGCATTCCTCTTCTAAAGTCGATATGTAATTAACATAATCCAGGTGTATGCTATTTTTGGAATTCCTTCTTACTTCTTTATATTTACTTAACCAGCAATCATTCATACATTTCTTAAAATTTTTCCTTATTCTTTCCTTTCTCTTAATGAGTTTAATGGTATTGTAAGTAAACCAGTTAGGGTATTTTGATATCTTAGGTTTAGCTAAAGGAATGTGCATATCAAAAATAGAAAACATAATATTATAAAACCTTTCCACAGCAACATCTAATTTTTCGCAATCAGTTACATGAGTCCAATTAAAAGACAATTGATTTATACAATTCCAGATATTTAGCACATTTAAAATTAAAATTCCTCTCACACTGGTTAGTATTACCCTCAAAATAAATATTCTGTACATATAGTGACAAATCTATTCCTAAGCGGGGATGAAATTTGTAACATTAACTATTGGAGCGTCTTCAAAAACATGTAAATTATCAATATCTGACAAAAACTAAGTCTAATGTTCTACCTAAATTGTTAACTACATTATTCTTTAAACTTAAACTATACATTTCACAGAAAAATAATAACTGTCTACATACTTCACCACCATCAATTAGATTATAATCTACTCCTTTAATATGTAAATTGAAATCGCCTAATATTATTATATTTCCACTTTTAAAAATATAACTCTCAAGTTTTTCGTAGAAAGAAATATACTTTGACAAATCTGAATTAGGTGGAAAATAAACTAATCCTAATAAAGTTGTGTTACTTGAAAATTTAATTTTAACCCAAATATCCTCATTACCTGTTTCTAGATTACATAATCTAAATGATTTAACTTTACTGTTAACAGCAATCAATACTCCATCCCCCAGGACTCCCTGCCCACTCCTGTCCCGCCTGTAAATATCATAATGTGGCGGGAAAAGCTCGGAAATAAATACCGACTCATTAAGCCATGTTTCGGTGACTGCAACAATATCATAATTATTTTCAATCACGCCTAAACGGAAAGGTAATGTCTTCGTCCTTAATCCCCTAACATTCTGGTAGCATACATTTATTTTATTTATTGTAGTGCCTGGTATGAGTTAACATGCACATAAAAACTATATACATAAGAGATAAATAATAATGATGTAATGTATGAGTGGGAGGGTGGGCCAGTACAACCCATACGTGTATGAGTGGGAGTGTGAGCCAGTACTATCATACATGTATGAGTGGGAGGGTTGGCCAGTACCACCTATATGTGTATGAGTGGGAGGGTGGGCCAGTACCACCCATACGTGTATGAGTGGGAGGGTGGGCCAGTACTACCCATACGTGTATGAGTGGGAGTGTGGGCCAGTACCATCATACATGTATGAGTGGGAGGGTGGGCCAGTACTACCCTTACGTGTATGAGTGGGAGAGTGGGTCAGTACCACCCATACGTGTATGAGTGGGAGGGTAAGCCAGTACCGCCATGTATGTATGGGTGGGAGGGTGGGCCAGTACCACCCATACGTGTGTATGAGTGGGAGGGTGGGCGAGTACTACCCATACCTGGATGAGTGGGAGGGTGAGCCAGTACTAATTATACATGTATGAGTGGGAGTGTGGGCCAGTACCACCATACATGTATGAGTGGGAGGGTGGGCCAGTACCATCCATACAACATGAGGTTATACTTTATATATACTGTGTGTGTGTATAAAGTAATGCATTTTAAGTAGACTATAGTACACTTAAGCCTCAACTATATACAATTATGTGCAGGAAACTAATTAAAAGAAATTGAGGTAATAGTTTCAAAATGACAATTTTATTTTTCTTCTTCCATACATTTTGCAAGGTGTGGTCTAGTGAGGTAATACTTATTAATATTGATAATAATAAAATAGTAGTTATGTAAGACTCCTAATTCAAGACTTTGAACTAGGAGTCTTACATACTCAGGATTATACGATTTATAAAACACCAATAAATCATATTTATATATATTTCACAATGTCAACCCTAGAATACTCTATATTTTGTAGTGTTTTGTAAGAGGGACAATTCTTTGAAATAACTGTATATTGTTTTATGATACCATAAACTGTTTTGTAATTTATTATAGAACTGATATTAACTGTTTAACGATAGTACGTAGATAGAATATTTCAACATTAATTGGAAGTAAGTTTATATTAGTTCGTGTTTATAAATAAAGTTATGATCTATTAGCATTGATAGTTAAAGCTGACAACATATTTACACATAACGCATTTTGTTTGTTTAAAACAACAAAATTGTAATATCAACCTAAAAGTAATTCTGCCTGTGCTAAGCAGAATGCTCTGTAAAACAATTCTCAATAGGAGCTCAAATTAGATTTAATACGGGGTAGTGGACTACCCTAATTGATACCCTTATGTTGAAAATCCCCATGTCCATTAACACTGAATTTGTCAGGGAATCTTTAAACAACTTATTCCATCTTATAGGAAACAACACACTACCATCATTAAACATATCCAGGTTACAAATTTCTGTTTCCGTTTACACTAAATCCATTTACACAAACTTCACCTTGAGGCAGAAGTTCAGCAGCTCATCACATCGCAATTAACATTCCGTTGGATGGAAGACAACACATTAATTCTCTTGAAACATTTGTTTTACATGTCTCTGTAACCCTTACCACTACAAGTTTATATCATAAATTCAAAACCCTATTTTATCATAATTCTCCCTCCATTATATATGAGACACATAAAAATATGTCCTAGAACACAATGCTCGTACTATAAATCTGTAGCCATGAACATCAAAGTCACATGTTAAATACCTAAGCTGGTAACACACCACCATAAATTTACAAATAGCATGTCTCCATTAACGGCTAACACTTGTGCCATAAGTTTAAAACCTAAAACCATATTTATTAGTAATTCTCATTCTGTGAGATGTACGCGAACACCACCATTATATGACGGCTCTCGTTAACACCAAATCTGTCTCCATTGATACCAAAGGCATAATTAAGGGATTTATACCAAAGGAGCGGCTGTAGATAAGGGGCTAAGGCGCTGGCTTGCCACGCTGTCAGTCCGGGTTCGATCCTTGATGTGACCACTAATAGATTTTGCCCTGGGACTCCCGTGGTTCTGAAGTCACGTAAAGCCGTTGGTCCCCAAGTTAAGTGTTAGAGAGGGCTCCTTAGTCTTAACTTTACCTGGTTAAATAAGACGATCTTTAACTTTTTTAACTTTAAAGCTATATGGAAGTTTAACACCTCATCTCATTTTAATTTCATGTGTAGTAGACGGTAAGTCTGTTTTAGATTACAGTAATTTCATATTCAGATAATTTAATTGAGCTAATTCTATTATATATTGGTTTTCAAGAAGACAGAAAACAATTTTTTCTTTATGGTGAACCATTCTAAAAGTATAAGTTATGTTAAAATTATGAAAGTGGGGAAATAGCGTTATATAAATGCAAGAGAAAAAAAATTGTGAATAAAATCTGCTTTTATTTTTAAAATATTGAAAAATATTTAATAACTTCTTTGGAAACCTTCTGTTCATAAATGTAAAAAAATAAATGTATAAATGTAATTTTTATGAAATAATAAAGCTAATGCTATAAAAAAGTCACAACAATAACAGTTTCTAATAAAAATATATTATTTCAAAAGATGTAGCGAAGTTATTTACTGACTAAACAAAACATCTTTCTACTAACGTATAGTGTGTAATCTTACACGAGTCTTATTGTAATACTAGTGGAGTACTATGATAGAGCAACAAGAAAGTAAAAGGTAAGAATAGATTAGAAATGAACGTTGACGTTTTGTCATCGTAAGTCATGAGGGAGAAGCGGGACATTTGTCATCGTAAGTCATGAGGGAGAAGCGGGACATTTGTCATCGTAAGTCATGAGGGAGAAGCGGGACATTTGTCATCGTAAGTCATGAGGGAGAAGCGGGACATTTGTCATCGTAAGTCATGAGGGAGAAGCAGGACATTTGCATTCCTACGTAATATTCATGTGGTGTCAAATGTACATACTAATATCATTTTAAAATTGACATAGTATTGAAGCCAACGACAGTGCATACCACAACTATATTTTAGTTGAAATCAAATCATGTCTAATTTACATCATGAATAATGACTTTATTATTAATCAGGTTAAAGTAACAGTGTAATATATTTTAAGTCACTAAAAAAAACAACATAATAATGAACTTTGAACGTATAAAAACATTTATATTTAATAAACAGATTTAAAAAAAATCTTGTTATTTTTTTATTGTTAAAAGAGTAAGGAATGTTATATAAGAATTCATAGCTAATGTGACCAAATACATAAAGTAAACTTGACAGTATGATATTAGCTGGTGATAACGCAATTATTTAACACCCAGCTTCATTTTTAAGGCGTGCAACTTGATTCTAATAAATGTAAAAACAACCTTATAGTTTTGATTATGTTAAGCATGAACCTTGTGACACATTGTGTAATTCAATAATACTGAAACATCTATAACTAGAGGTGGCCTTGGAGTAACATGCCACTGTACATGCATTAGTTTGCAGCATTGCGAGTTCTGCGACCTAAGTTGGCTTAAACATCACGAGATAGTTTGTTTAAGCCATCAAGATAGTCTGTATAGTATAGGTTAGGTTAGGTTTCAACTGTATTATACTTTTTAAGTTATCGTAATTAATGGTGTATATCTTTACTATCGTTACCTCAGTAATAAATCATAATATCCATTTCGAAATAATACTTGTAAAACTATAATGCATAGCTTATTTATATACATATTGTATAAAGTAACATAAGTGTTTAGCCTTGAAGTGCTGAGGATAGAAACAACTGAAGAATATTTTAGTTGACTATAAGGTGGATAAGGAATATTATGCAACAAAATCCTTATAACTAATAGTTTCGTTTATAACTAGCATTGTTGTTATAACTAAATGTTTTGTTTATAACTAGCATTGTTGTTATAACTAAATGTCTTGTTTATAACTAGCATTGTTGTTGTAATTAAATGTTTTTTATAGCTAGCATTGTTGTTATAACTAAATGCTTTGTTTATAACTAGCATTGTTGTAATAAATAAATGTGTTGTTTATAACTAGCATTGTTGTTATTACTAAATGTTTTTTTTTATAACTAGCATTGTTGTTATAACTAAATGTTTTGTTTATAACTAGCAGTGTTGTTATAACTAAATGTTTTGTTTATAACTAGCAGTGTTGTTAAAACTAAATGTTTTGTTTATAACTAGCATTGTTGTTATAACTAAATGCTAAAAGTTTACCTCGTAATTAGCTATGGCTTTATTATATATCTCTGAACTTAAATATTGAGCTGCTGCTAACTACTTCTAAGAAATACAAACGAGACAGTTTGCTAATAAAAATGGTTTGGAAAAACGGGGAAATGTATTTTCCAAAGGATTGAAACTATAATGGAAAACCACAAAAACCAACAAATTAAAATTGGATTAATTACTAGTCGTTATCTTACAAGGTAGAATCAATCTAATAATTATATTAATGCTTATACTCTATTGATTATTTATACACAATTCATCAAATTATATTGTTATTTATTTATTTAGCCTATGGCTATTTCAGGAAGAATCTCCAGTCATATACATTTTTATATTCATATATACTATACATAAATTGCACATCTATTTATTTTTCAAAATTTTAAAATATTACAACTGTGAACCATTTACTAAAATTAAGCTTCTTATCTTTATGCTGAATCTCTACAGATAAATATATTTCCGTAATCAGATCTCGGTATTTCCTAAACAGACCCAATATCCTAGCTACAAATTAAACTTTCATCAAACTTGTGACAAATAATAAAAGTCATATAATCTTGGTGACTGTAGGGATGCTAATTAGCCTGTACCATTTTTTATAGGGAAGTTAGTAAAAATATATCCACTGGACTACTTTTTCATAGTAAAATAAGTAAGCATTTATTTGAATGGTGAAATACTTACTTATGTATGGTATAATCGTAAAATTTTAAAATTGGAGAAACAAAGTATCATGTTTGAAATAAGAGATGTATTTTATCTTATTAGTTCTGCCACTAAAGCATTAGTTGGCATTTTCATAAAAGATGTATCTTCTCTCATATATAGATTAAAATAATTGTTTTGTCTAATCAGCCAGTTATATTTTAAAAGTTTAGCGTTAACTAATAAACTTTGTAGAACTAATATACAGCACTATTGGTTCCACAGCTAATCATAACATATAATCCTGAAAATATTTTTTTGATATTGCACCCTCTTTCAATAAAAAATCAGTTTTTTCGGCTCTTGATTTAGCAAATACACCTAGATTTTAGGAAATACCTATTCCCAATAAAATTATTTTAGCTAAGCAGTCTTTTATAATTGTGTTATCAAAGCTTAAATTGTACCAATCATGCGATAAAATATACAGTACCATAAGTCGATAATTAGTGTGATTAAGTAATGTTAATATTTATAAAATAATTTGTAGTTTTTACTTTTACAATTACAGCAATATGACTGAAAAACTGTTTACACTAATTATCAAATTCAATCAAAAGATTTATAATGGGCGTAAGATTGATTTGATCGTGGTTACAAAATCAATTAATAAATACTTTATTAGGCTTGATATAAAACTAATTTCCTCTTAACTGAAGAGAAATATCAGCTTTAGTACTTGTAAAACCCATCATTAAAGTATTAATTATGGTATAACCAAACCGCAAAGATTTATTAATGAGTGTTATTTATAGTAACCAGTATTTATTTATGTAAGTTTTGCTATAGAAACAAAAGAAAATAAATTATTTTTAGATAAATAAACACATAGTATCAGCAATTTTATGAGTTAGTGGATGATGTATTAATTTATTCCACCATTAATTACTACGATACTTTAATCAAACTAACAACATGTAGTTTATATGAGAGAAGATTTTGATTAAATTATACAATCAAACAACTTCTACATCGTAAATATAAAGTAATATAATGTGGGGGGTGGCAGCAGAACATTTTTGTTATAAAAAGCTCAGTAAAGCTTGTTTTGTCCACAGCCATTAAAGCCATTGGATCTGGTGACATTGGTTAATTTTGTTTACCATTGGTAATCTCTCCTAATCTATTACTTACCGAACCTTTAAGGTAACAGTGGGAGCGAACCATTCGGTCACAGCACATTGTCAAGTAACAGTGGGAGCGAACCATTTGGTCACATCATATTGTAAAGTAACAGTGGGAGCGAACCATTCGGTCACAGCACATTGTCAAGTAACAGTGGGAGCGAACCATTCGGTCACAGCATATTGTAAGGTAACAGTAGGAGCGAACCATTCGGTCACAGCACATTGTAAGGTAACAGTGGGAGCGAACCATTCGGTCACAGCATATTATAAGGTAACAGTGGGAGCGAACCATTCGGTCACAGCATATTGTAAGGTAACAGTGGGAGCGAACCATTCGGTCACAGCACATTGTCAAGTAACATTGGGAGCGAACCATTCGGTCACAGCACATTGTAAGGTAACAGTGGGAGCGAACCATTCGGTCACAGCATATTGTAAGGTAACAGTGGGAGCGAACCATTCGGTCACAGCATATTGTAAGGTAACAGTGGGAGTGAACCATTCGGTCACATCACATTGTAAAGTAACAGTGGGAGTGAACCATTCGGTCACATCACATTGTAAAGTAACAGTGGGAGTGAACCATTCGGTCACATCACATTGTATAGTAACATTGGGAGTGAACCATTCGATCACAGCACATTGTAAAGTAACAGTGGGAGTGAACCATTCGGTCACAGCATATTGTAAAGTAACAGTGGGAGCGAACCATTCGGTCACAGCATATTGTAAAGTAACAGTGGGAGCGAACCATTCGGTCACAGCATATTGTAAAGTAACAGTGGGAGCGAACCATTCGGTCACAGCATATTGTAAAGTAAGAAACCTAGTTTGAGCTTTTAAGTTTGTTGTTAGTACAATATAGCATTGTATACATGAGTTAAATTATAATATTTAGATATGCATTTCAATATAAATATTGTTATTGCTCAACAAATATTTCTCTACAGGATATATAATATTAGTGGTAAAATATTTTGTATAACTTTTAATTATAATATTACCTAGAATGAATAATACGAGTGTTTTATGTTGAAACAATAATGACCCACTTTAGTAAAAAGCACAATACGTACCCAGTAGAAAACAACACACTCTTACCCCAGCCGTATTCATTACATCACATCACTTGTAATGAATACATCACAACCCTTGTAGTGAAGCTTACATTATTTGTTATAATTACATAGTCCCACTCTGATGATTATAGTAGACATTGTATTGTTGGACTTCTCTTGAAAGTCTAGTTCTATATCTTGATAATGGGTTAATATTCAATTTAATGGGTACAGCAATTTAAGTGTAAAGTAAACAGGTTCTCGTCTGTCCCATGTATTGGGTGTTGATCAAGAAACATAGTGTGTGAATTTTATAAATTATGGAATCTGACAGAGCCAAATAAATAAATTAATTTTTTATGCAAGATGGAATAAAGAGAGTTTTTATTTAGACTGCTGTACATATTTACGTGACTACATGACATGGGTGTCCTTATGAGGTCTAACTTTGAGTCTTTTGGTTTTGAAGTATAAATGATAAGTTAATCATTACTTAAAGAGGAATATTACTATTATATAGTGAAACGTTGGTTGGGTTTATTCAATAAGTGATGGGATACCTATAAAAATCGTAAAAGTAGAACGAATTATCTTTGGTTTTAAACTCTTTTAACAAGCCATGAAATTACATAATAAAAAACTTAAATTATAACGGATTAATTTAAGCATCTTCAACATATTTTATTGTAAATATGGAACGTTATTCATGATACATTAATAGCTTAATCTATTATCAAAATGAGTTTAACAGATTGTAATGCTATGACATAAGTTAATAAACGTTATAGAACGGAAATGCTGTAAAATGTGTGTACATTTAATTTTATAAATCATATTAAATTATGGATGAAAATAATGAAAATATAAAATTCAAGCAAGTATAGAAAATAAATAAAGCAGAACTTACTTTCATAGTAATTTTCGTTTAAGATAAAATCATGCGTTACAATGATAATCTAAAATTAAAAAAAACCATAACAGGACTTTATAATGGAAGATAACGAACACTTAATACTTTATTTGACCAAATTTCAAGGGCAAAACACTCTTAGTATATACAACAGGGGTTGCAATGTTCAATATGCACTAGATGGGACGGATGAAATACAAAGGCTTTGAGTATAAATTATGAGGGGATGAGAAAGTTACTCGTATGTTATTTATGAGAGCTGAGAGTTATAATATAACCCGTATATACTGTTGAAGCAGTGTTCAATATGCACTAGATTGGACGGATGAAATACAACCCTGGAGTATGAGTAGAGCTTAGAGTATAAGTTATGAGGGGATGAGAAAGTTACTCGTATGTTATTTATGAGAGCTGAGAGTTATAATATAACCCGTATATACTGTTGAAGCAGTGTTCAATATGCACTAGATTGGACGGATGAAATACAACCCTGGAGTATGAGAAGGGCTTAGAGTATAAGTTATGAGGGGATGAGAAAGTTACTCGTATGTTATTTATGAGAGCTGAGAGTTACAATATTACCCGTATATACTGTTGAAGCAGTGTTCAATATGCACTAGATTGGACGGATGAAATACAACCCTGGAGTATGAGAAGGGCTTAGAGTATAAGTTATGAGGGGATGAGAAAGTTACTCGTATGTTATTTATGAGAGCTGAGAGTTACAATATTACCCGTATATACTATTGAAGCAGTGTTCAATATGCACTAGATTGGACGGATGAAATACAACCCTGGAGTATGAGAAGGGCTTAGAGTATAAGTTATGAGGGGATGAGAAAGTTACTCGTATGTTATTTATGAGAGCTGAAAGTTATAATATAACCCGTATATACTGTTGAAGCAGAGTTCAATATGCACTAGATTGGACGGATAAAATACAACCCTGGAGTATGAGTAGAGCTCAGAGTATAAGTTATGAGGGGATGAGAAAGTTACTCGTATGTTATTTATGAGAGCTGAGAGTTATAATATGACCCGTATATACTGTTGAAGCAGTGTTCAATATGCACTAGATTGGACGGATGAAATACAACCCTGGAGTATGAGTAGAGCTCAGAGTATAAGTTATGAGGGGATGAGAAAGTTATTCGTATGTTATTTATGAGAGCTGAGAGTTATAATATGACCCGTATATACTATTAAAGCAGTGTTCAATATGCACTAGATTGGACGGATGAAATACAACCCTGGAGTATGAGAAGGGCTTAGAGTATAGGTTATGAGGGGATGAGAAAGTTACTCGTATGTTATTTATGAGAGCTGAGAGTTATAATATGACCCGTATATACTATTGAAGCAGTGTTCAATATGCACTAGATTGGACGGATGAAATACAACCCTGGAGTATGAGAAGGGCTTAGAGTATAAGTTATGAGGGGATGAGAAAGTTACTCGTATGTTATTTATGAAAGATGAGAGTTATAATATGACCCGTATATACTATTGAAGCAGTGTTCAATATGCACTAGATTGGACGGATGAAATACAACCCTGGAGTATGAGAAGGGCTTAGAGTATAAGTTATGAGGGGATGAGAATGTTACTCGTATGTTATTTATGAGAGCTGAGAGTTATAATATGACCCGTATATACTATTGAAGCAGTGTTCAATATGCACTAGATTGGACGGATGAAATACAACCCTGGAGTATGAGAAGGGCTTAGAGTATAAGTTATGAGGGGATGAGAAAGTTACTCGTATGTTATTTATGAGAGCTGAGAGTTATAATATGACCCGTATATACTATTGAAGCAGTGTTCAATATGCACTAGATTGGACGGATGAAATACAACCCTGGAGTATGAGAAGGGCTTAGAGTATAAGTTATGAGGGGATGAGAAAGTTACTCGTATGTTATTTATGAGAGCTGAGAGTTACAATATTACCCGTATATACTGTTGAAGCAGTGTTCAATATTCACTAGATTGGACGGATGAAATACAACCCTGGAGTATGAGAAGGGCTTAGAGTATAAGTTATGAGGGGATGAGAAAGTTACTCGTATGTTATTTATGAGAGCTGAGAGTTACAATATTACCCGTATATACTATTGAAGCAGTGTTCAATATGCACTAGATTGGACGGATGAAATACAACCCTGGAGTATGAGAAGGGCTTAGAGTATAAGTTATGAGGGGATGAGAAAGGTACTCGTATGTTATTTATGAGAGCTGAGAGTTACAATATTACCCGTATATACTATTGAAGCAGTGTTCAATATGCACTAGATTGGACGGATGAAATACAACCCTGGAGTATGAGTAGAGCTTAGAGTATAAGTTATGAGGGGATGAGAAAGTTACTCGTATGTTATTTATGAGAGCTGAGAGTTACAATATTACCCGTATATACTATTGAAGCAGTGTTCAATATGCACTAGATTGGACGGATGAAATACAACCCTGGAGTATGAGTAGAGCTTAGAGTATAAGTTATGAGGGGATGAGAAAGTTACTCGTATGTTATTTATGAGAGCTGAGAGTTACAATATTACCCGTATATACTATTGAAGCAGTGTTCAATATGCACTAGATTGGACGGATGAAATACAACCCTGGAGTATGAGTAGAGCTTAGAGTATAAGTTATGAGGGGATGAGAAAGTTACTCGTATGTTATTTATGAGAGCTGAGAGTTATAATACGACCCGTGTATCCTACTGAAGCAGTGTTCAATAAGCACTAGATTGGATGGATGAAATACAACCCTGGAGTATAAGTAGAGCTTAGAGTATAAGTTATGAGGGGATGAGAAAGTTACTCGCACGTTATTTATGAGAGCTGATAGTTATAATACGACCCGTATATACTGTTGAAGCAGTGTTTTACCCGCATTTCCATTGGCTAAAAAAGCTAATTACAAACTAATTCATGTAAAAACTAACAACGTGTGTAGTCTAATTACACAACATTAGTTTTACATTAAGCCCACAATAACTTTTATATCAATCCAATATTTTATAAATGGAATATGTTTACTAAAAAACAAATGCCTCTGTAATCTATGTAAGATCTTTCAAATTGTAAGAATAACAATAATGCGTCGGTTCAAATATTCTTTATTGTTTTTTACAAATATCGAATTGTACTGAATAATTAACGTAGGAAGTGTTAACATAAACGTTAATAAAAGTAGTTTAAAGTTCAGTTGTTTTTAAGCCTTACCATTAATCTTTTATTGCACATTTGACATTGGAAGATACCTTTTGCATCCACTGAGTAACTACTTAAGTAACCCCATGTATTATATGAGAGTGAAACGAACACAAAACAGGCCACTATATATTGATATTATGAATAAACATTCTTACTAACTTTAATTGCAAATTCAAACAAATTATTTAATTTGGTTAAAACCTTGTTAGAATGTGAATATAAACCTAATTTTTCATCTAGGTGTACACCAAGAAGATTTTAAGATTGTTTTAAAAATTTGTATTTGCTTCGGAATAACTTATTTATATTAAAATTTTTCTTGACTGAAATTTAAGCCGTTAGAAAATTTCATAAGAAACAATATCAATATCTTTACTAAGGTTAAGCATTGTCTAAAACAAAAGGGACTAAGCTTACAAAATAACAAGTAAAATACACACAACTTCATCAAGAGCTCAGCAGAACACCATCTACAAGAAGTGAAATGATATTGGGAATCGCATAAATAACAAGTACAATACTCATAACTTCATCACAGCTCAACAGAAAACCATCTACCAGGAGTGAAACGATATTGGGAATCGCAGAAATATCAAGTACAATACTCATGACGTCATCACAGCTCAACAGAAAACCATCTACCAGGAGTGAAACGATATTGGGAATCGCAGAAATATCAAGTATAATACTCATAACTTCATCAATAGCTCAGCAGAACACCATCTACCAGGAGTGAAACGATATTGGGAATCGCAGAAATATCAAGTACAATACTCATGACGTCATCACAGCTCAGCAGAACACCATCTACCAGTAGTAAAACGATATTGGAAATCGCAGAAATATCAAGTACAATAGTCATAACTTCATCAACAGCTCAGCAGAACACCATCTACCAGGAGTGAAACGATATTGGGAATCGCAGAAATTGCAAGTACATTACTCATAACTTCATCAACAGCTCAACAGAACACCATCTACCAGGTGTGAAACGATGATGGGAATCGCAAAAATATCAAGTACAATACTCATGACGTCATTACAACTAAGCAGAACACCATCTACCAGGAGTGAAACGATATTGGGAATCGCAGAAATATCAAGTATAATACTCATAACTTCATCAACAGCTCAGCAGAACACCATCTACCAGGAGTGAAACGATATTGGGAATCGCAGAAATATCAAATATAACACTCATAACTTCATCAACAGCTCAGCAGAACACCATCTACCAGGAGTGAAATGATATTGGGAATCGCAGAAATATCAAATATAATACTCATAACTTCATCAACAGCTCAGCAGAACACCATCTACCAGGAGTGAAACGATATTGGGAATCGCAGAAATATCAAGTACAATACTCATAACTTCATCAACAGCTCAGCAGAACACCATCTACCAGGAGTGAAACGATATTGGGAATCGCAGAAATATCAAGTACAATACTCATAACTTCATCAACAGCTCAGCAGAACACCATCTACCAGGAGTGAAATGATATTGGGAATCGCAGAAATATCAAATATAATACTCATAACTTCATCAACAGCTCAGCAGAACACCATCTACCAGGAGTGAAATGATATTGGGAATCGCAGAAATATCAAATATAATACTCATAACTTCATCAACAGCTCAGCAGAACACCATCTACCAGGAGTGAAATGATATTGGGAATCGCAGAAATATCAAATATAATACTCATAACTTCATCAACAGCTCAGCAGAACACCATCTACCAGGAGTGAAATGATATTGGGAATCGCAGAAATATCAAATATAATACACATAACTTCATAAACAGCTCAGCAGAACACCATCTACCAGGAGTGAAATGATATTGGGAATCACAGAAATATCAAATATAATACTTATAACTTCATCAACAGCTCAGCAGAACACCATCTACCAGGAGTGAAATGATATTGGGAATCGCAGAAATATCAAATATAATACTCATAACTTCATCAACAGCTCAGCAGAACACCATCTACCAGGAGTGAAACGATATTGGGAATCGCAGAAATATCAAGTACAATACTCATGACGTCATCACAGCTCAGCAGAACACCATCTACCAGGAGTGAAACGATATTGGAAATCGCAGAAATATCAAGTACAATAGTCATAACTTCATCAACAGCTCAGCAGAACACCATCTACCAGGAGTGAAACGATATTGGGAATCGCAGAAATTGCAAGTACATTACTCATAACTTCATCAACAGCTCAACAGAACACCATCTACCAGGTGTGAAACGATGATGGGAATCGCAAAAATATCAAGTACAATACTCATGACGTCATTACAACTAAGCAGAACACCATCTACCAGGAGTGAAACGATATTGGGAATCGCAGAAATATCAAGTATAATACTCATAACTTAATCAACAGCTCAGCAGAACACCATCTACCAGGAGTGAAATGATATTGGGAATCGCAGAAATATCAAGTACAATACTTATAACTTCATCAACAGCTCAGCAGAACACCATCTACCAGGAGTGAAATGATATTGGGAATCGCAGATATATCAAATATAATACTCATAACTTCATCAACAGCTCAGCAGAACACCATCTACCAGGAGTGAAATGATATTGGGAATCGCAGAAATATCAAATATAATACTCATAACTTCATCAACAGCTCAGCAGAACACCATCTACCAGGAGTGAAATGATATTGGGAATCGCAGAAATATCAAATATAATACTCATAACTTCATCAACAGCTCAGCAGAACACCATCTACCAGGAGTGAAATGATATTGGGAATCGCAGAAATATCAAATATAATACTCATAACTTCATCAACAGCTCAGCAGAACACCATCTACCAGGAGTGAAATGATATTGGGAATCGCAGAAATATCAAATATAATACTCATAACTTCATCAACAGCTCAGCAGAACACCATCTACCAGGAGTGAAATGATATTGGGAATCGCAGAAATATCAAATATAATACTCATAACTTCATCAACAGCTCAGCAGAACACCATCTACCAGGAGTGAAATGATATTGGGAATCGCAGAAATATCAAGTACAATACTCATGACGTCATCACAGCTCAGCAGAACACCAACTACCAGGAGTGAAACGATATTGGGAATCGCAGAAATATCAAGTACAATACTCATAACGTCATCACAGCTCAGCAGAACACCATCTACCAGGAGTGAAATGATATTGGGAATCGCAGATATATCAAATATAATACTCATAACTTCATCAACAGCTCAGCAGAACACCATCTACCAGGAGTGAAATGATATTGGGAATCGCAGAAATATCAAATATAATACTCATAACTTCATCAACAGCTCAGCAGAACACCATCTACCAGGAGTGAAATGATATTGGGAATCACAGAAATATCAAATATAATACTCATAACTTCATCAACAGCTCAGCAGAACACCATCTACCAGGAGTGAAATGATATTGGGAATCGCAGAAATATCAAATATAATACTCATAACTTCATCAACAGCTCAGCAGAACACCATCTACCAGGAGTGAAATGATATTGGGAATTGCAGAAATATCAAGTACAATACTCATGACGTCATCACAGCTCAGCAGAACACCAACTACCAGGAGTGAAACGATATTGGGAATCGCAGAAATATCAAGTACAATACTCATAACGTCATCACAGCTCAGCAGAACACCATCTACCAGGAGTGAAATGATATTGGGAATCGCAGAAATATCAAATATAATACTCATAACGTCATCACAGCTCAGCAGAACACCATCTACCAGGAGTTAAACGATATTGGGAATCGCAGAAATATTAAGTGTAAATTAAGCTGAGTCTATCTCTTCACTTCTAACACTTTTTCAAGAATTGGTACCAGGGAAAAGGTATAACATTCCTTCGTCAATATATGTATTTTTACTTAAAGGAACCATTTTGATTATTTTTAAACTACAAGAAAACATACCTTGTATCGAAATCGTATACCTATGCGATTAGTAAGAGGAATCTGAATCAATGGGGTAATTTTCTTATCCATTTGTTTGGCAATACATATTAAAATCACCTGTTTCACAACCATTAAAACTACGAAATAACTCTTAGTTTTTAAGCTCTGATACACGATAGCATTTTAAAATAATCTATTGATTTACACATATGTTAAAGGAACTCACAATATAGTCCTAATAGCAATACGTGGGTTATTAGTTACAAAGTAATTATAAAAATAACTACCTGAAATATATTTTTAGTAGATAATATTGGACTACTGAGATTCACCTTCCATTTACCCTAAGCTGCATTTGGTATCGTAATGATTTAAAGTTTTATATATATATATATATATATATATATATATATATAATTATATAAATTGTGGAAAGCTATCTACCGTGATCATTTGTGTTTATTATGTAAGGTTAAGATAACAATTCTTAATAGTTTAATCTTTTGAGTAAACTAACAAGAATTACTATAGTTTTCATCGTAAAATAATAATAAATTAAACAATTATAACAACACTTTTGTTATGATTTTTTTTACAAACTAACAGACACTTTCTTGAACTAGGACATGTTTAGTTATATCTAATTAATATAACATTTAAATAAAGTAAAGGAAATAAATTCAATATTTTTCTAGCATTAGGAATTCTGCAGATAAACACCAATACCAGTTGCGGTGACATACAACATGTAATTTTAAAGGCCAGTACCATCGTGACTTATAAATTTGTATTTGTTTAAACATTTTGTAAAACATTTTTCTGACAACAATCACAAATGCACATCCACACTTAAAAATAACCAGAAGTTGTTGTTGGGTAATACAGTTCATCAAAAGCTGTTTGTAATAATACGATAATTATGTTATTAATGTATATACATGCAGTTAAAGTACACGCAAGTAAATTATATCTGATAACAAGGAACAATTTAATTATAAATACATTAATTTAAGCCCTCTCTAACCATTGAGATATAAAAAACGGGTGGGATTCATGAAAGTATAAGGTTACTTACTATAGACAGGAATTACTGATGCAACATTGAAATAAAATGTTACAGAATGTCCCAGACACTCCAGAAACTCGTTGTTTTCAGGTTGACATTGATGAGTTGAAGACCCGTCAAACATGACATCCAACTGTCAATGGACTCCGACGTATCCTGACATGTCAAAGCATGTGTATTTTTGTTGAAGTTGTACTTTCATTAGTCTTTAATTATCATACAATTTCTAAATTTATTTCATGAACACAAACATATTTCTCATAATAGTAGCTTACTAAACCTTATATGCTAGAGCTGTTTCTATTTTTTTTTTAATTTATTTTAGTAGTTATTTAACTTAAAATGCTATATAATAATAGTCCTGGCTATAATTTACGAGCTATTAAATGTTATTTAAATTTAAAACCACCATAAACTAAATTTTTCTTAGAATAGTAGGCAAAAAACATAAACATTTCCGTCTTGAAGCATATTTTTAAAGATAAAAAAGATTTTTAGTAAAGAGGAAATTAAATCATAAGTCCAAACGAATGAATAGTACAAGTAATGGAGGTGAATAGTACGGGGCAATACATTTGTACACAGCAGTCAGGAAGAAGCACAAAGAGTGTCACAATGTCATAGTAAGCCTTTACTTGTTACAAGTTAAATTACAAGCCACTCATAGAGGTGAATAAGACTGGTAATATATTCGTACACCGCAGTCAGGCAACAGCACCAAGAATGTCACAATGTCACAGTTAGCTTTTACTTGTTACAAGACACACATAGAGGTGAATAAGAGTGGTAATATATTCGTACACCGCAGTCAGGCAACAGCACCAAGAATGTCACAATGTCACAGTTAGCTTTTACTTGTTACAAGTCTAGTATACAAGACAAACATAGAGGTGAATAAGACTGGTAATATATTCGTACACCGCAGTCAGGCAACAGCACCAAGAATGTCACAATGTCACAGTTAGCTTTTACTTGTTACAAGTCTAGTATACAAGACACACAGAGGTGAATAAGACTGGTAATATATTCGTACACCGCAGTCAGGCAACAGCACCAAGAATGTCACAATGTCACAGTTAGCTTTTACTTGTTACAAGTCTAGTATACAAGACAAACATAGAGGTGAATAAGACTGGTAATATATTCGTACACCGCAGTCAGGCAACAGCACCAAGAATGTCACAATGTCACAGTTAGCTTTTACTTGTTACAAGTATAGTATACAAGACACACATAGAGGTGAATAAGACTGGTAATATATTCGTACACCGCAGTCAGGCAACAGCACCAAGAATGTCACAATGTCACAGTTAGCTTTTACTTGTTACAAGTCTAGTATACAAGACACACATAGAGGTGAATAAGACTGGTAATATATTTGTACACCGCAGTCAGGCAACAGCACCAAGAATGTCACAATGTCACAGTTAGCTTTTACTTGTTACAAGTCTAGTATACAAGACACACATAGAGGTGAATAAGACTGGTAATATATTCGTACACCACAGTCAGGAAACAGCACCAAGAATGTCACAATGTCACATTTGGCTTTTACTTGTTACAAGTCTAGTATACAAGACACACATGTAGATCAAATCCATGTGTGTCTATAACTCGTGTTCCAAGTTCTACTCTTCAATCTTCGCCCATGTTTCACCAGCTGTATTTCGCTAACGAAGTGTTTTAAACCTACGTTTAAATAACATTTTTCTTAAGTTTTAGTAATAGAATATGCTGTTGATATGGGGGAATAACGTCTTGAATTACTCTGTATGTTTTGTTAATTTGAGTTTTAATAAATTGTATTAGAGTAGTCGGATAGTAAAATCATATAGTTGATATTATCAAATAAGCATGTATAGACACAAACATTTAAATTTTTAATAACTATGGGAGTTACTTAACTTTTAAAACTTGTTTTCAGCATATAGTTTTTGAGAAGTTAAACTTTTACCAAATGGTGTTACAGGAGAAAGTTCGTATTTCCAAACCTGATGTAACAGCTTGTATATTTGACAAAGTAAACCTTCTGACCCTGCTTGGCTGGACATTGAACAAACAGACTTTATGTGCTGGACACGTTGTAAGGTAGAAACAGTTTGCCTTTGTATATAACTGCAGTTTATTGATTGCTAATGCCTTTGGGACACCAATTCAATATATAACTGAACATTGTATTTTTCTATATTATAAATTGAATATACTAAAATTGGAATAGACTCCAGTTTTATATTTATTATTTTAATACGTTGTGAGGGACAACGAATCTGGTTTTGCCTTCTTCTATATAATACATATTTATTATAAACTTATAAGTATATCACGATTTTTTTTTATTTAGGGAGTTTTTATAAAAGAAAATTTATTTTATATAATACTATAATATTAATAGCTGTTCACCAGGTGAGAAATGGTATTTAAATTTCGTTATTATTAATATTATTATTAAATTAAATATCGTTTACTAATTTTTAAAGCGATTAAAATTATAAAGTCTCTAAAGATTTATGCTACTTCCTAAAATGACCTGGTCGTAGTTATAATAACTAACTCGGTCCCTCATTAACTTCGTGGAGCAAGATCGTGAACTTCCATATCAGGTATTTGAATAGGCAGGTATCTAATTTAGATTCATTAAGTTATAATAATAAGACGATATGAGTCAGGATGAAAATATATTTTAATGTTTTTTTTATGATCTGTCATCAAAAATAGAATCACCTGAATAGTTATCGTTTAATTACATATTAAATGTGTTCTAAAACAAGGTTATTTCCAAAAATGACCTTGTACAATGTTTACAAAATGTGATTTACATAATGCACATATTCACTATTTTTTTTCCTGGTTTTAAGTTGGTATGAGGTAAAAGCTGGTTTTTTTTCAAGGGATGTGTCGGTACCAACATTTTTCGATTCCCTATACCAATTCCGATGCCACTAACTCGATTCCCGATTCTCGATACCGATACCATCAATACTAAGGCTTTACTTCAAAGTAGACTTATAATGAAAAAAGATACTTTTTTATAATCTTAATGTTTAGTCCCTTAATGATTTGGAAAACATTACAAATAAAGTAGATAACTATGTTGATGATGCAAAGGTTTCAATAAGATTATGAAATGTTGTATAAAAACAAGAACCCGACAAAATAAAATCAGTGTAATCATTTCTGTGACAAAAATAACTTACGTTTACACTTATAAATAGAATTAGATTACAGACTACCATTTTACCAGATTTTACCAGATTACAGACTACCAGACATAGACTACCAGATTACAGATCTGGTAGTCTATGTCTTCAGTTAAGAGCTAGACATAAGCCTACTGCTAGAACCTTTGACCACAGATAACTATCGCTAGAGTTAGTTATCTGTGCTTTGACAAAGCATCATTTCGTTTTTTAAAATAGGTATCCAAATTACCACATTTTGGTGTACCTGTAGAACTTGATGGCAAACCGGTTAACTTCATCTTAATAAAATTCGAAATTGATTTACTAACACCACGACAGGAAATAATTTTTTCACGTTTGTTAAATTTGACATATTTTTCATTTGCAGAGTCAATAGTAAAATATTGCCACACTTGTCTCCTGACTTTAACTAAGAAATTTTCAAAATTTCCGGCCAAAGACAAAAATTAAGTTGAGAAGACACTAGACTAATTTAATTCACTTTAAATAAACACCCGATATGCCTAGGCCTAGTACAGTAATAAAAACATAACGTACCTTTAAAACAAGCATCTTAAGGAAACGACACAACAAACAGTAATTTTTTATCTGGAAAGGCAATCAAAATACGAGTCAAAATTAAGATTGTTTAATATTATAGTCTGCCAACTACTCTTTTAACCCTTTGAATCAACCTTGAACCTTCTGGCATATTTCTTAACAATGTGTATATGATACGCAAATTAAAATGATTTATCATTTATATACTGAATATTACATAAATGTGAATATTATGATCAATGTAGCCATGTTACTCATCGTATCACCACTTCGGTAATTATGCACTTTCTTGCCACCTGTGAAATTTGACTTAGAATGGCTTGTTTTCAGTCCCATTTTATTCAAATGTGAATGCATTGATTAAGGTCAATAAATGATTTTATTTCTAAATCACGTGATGATCTATTCATCTCACAAAGCGTCATGTTATCAGCGTACTGAATGACTTTTCCAAACTGAATTGAAGATTTTACTTCATTGACATATAGATTAAATAAAACTGGATAAAGGATTGAACCCTGTGGGACACCTTGGGCTATTAGCGTTTTGCCTGACAGGGCATTCTCAACCTGTACACACTGGATCCTCCCTTTAAGGTATGACGAGACCCATTTGTGCGATAAACCTCGAACGCCACAAGACTCCAACTGGTGCAACAGTGTCTCAAGCTGCACACAGTCAAAGGCTTTGGAGAGATCAAGAAATATGCTAAGCACTTGTTCTCTTCTCTCCTATCCATCGACAATGAGCTCTACAAGATTTGTAACTTATAGTGCATCGACAGTTGACTTGTTTTTCCTGAATCCATATTATTCAGGAGCCAGAATGTCATAGCGTGAAAGAAAATTTTCCAACTGTGCCAAGAATATCTTTTTAAAAACCTTGCTGATGGTGGGCAGAATTGAAATAGGAAGATAATTGCTGATTAGGCTCGGATCATCCTTTTTAAAAAATTGAACGATTTTTTTTATGTTTTGAAGATGTCTGGAAAGGTCCCCGTTTCAAATGAAATGTTAAAAAGTATGGTCAGTTTGTTTAAGCAACCAAACTGAAACGCTATTAATATCACATGATTTCTTTGAGATAAGTCCCTGAATGACTCGAGCCACCTCATTTTCATCAACAGGGGTCAACACCATAGACGTCAGTGGCGATCGAAAACATTATGGGTGAGTAGTAGGTCCTGTGAAATGTTTGTACTTATTTGTTTTCTTCATTATATGTACTTAATAGTACAAATATGTTTGTAGGGATCAGTGGTTCTACTATTTGAGTTGAATTGGGGCAGAACTTAGAATAATCTTGAGTTTTCAGTTGTTCCACTTCTTCCTCAAGGCACCATATAGAAGTTAGCATATTATTTACCTCTTCTTCCAGAATCATACATTTTTGACAGGGAGGTTTGTTATCACCACTTTTAATATAATAACATTCTCTATAATTCTAGTTATTATAAAATAATACTATCTTTCCAGTTTTTTGTAACTTCCCGGACGAAAGATATTCTAGAAGGTGGAAACTGTATTCAACTAATTAATGTTCCTTAAATAGTTGTCAAAACTTTAACTAGCAGCCGTATGTCAGACAGAGTATTAATTAGATGAAGGTGAAGATTAAAAATAAAAGTGTCAGTTCTCTACCAGAACTACCAGTCACTGACAACGACGATAGATGGCGCAAGCCTTCACTCTGGTCACGTCAGTGGAATGGCTTCCTAGACAGTGTAATCTGCCTTCAACCTCGAAAAATATAAATATTTGAGGAGCCTATTTAAATGTTACTATTATACGATGCTCACACATGAAAAATTATTAATGTATTTAAAACATTAAAAAAGCACATATAAAATCACAAGCTCAACTTGTACCGGGTCGTTTTGACCGGTACATTTTTCGCTTTTTTCGTCGTTGTCTGCCAGGCTGCCTGAGTTCGCTCACGCTCTGTATTTTGCGTAAGTTGGTGGTCGTTGGCCCGGTTCCGTTTCGTTCCGTGTTCCAGCAGCTTCGGTGAGGTTGGCCTGTCTTCATTTGTCTTGTGCTGCCGATCAACTTAACTATGCGTGGCTGAGAGACACTGTAACGTAAGTGTTCATTTTGTAAATTTCTAATATCGAATCACCCTTTTGGTGAGAATATTTTGTTTCCATCATATTAATCGTTCTTGCTTGTGTTTTAGGGTTTTGTTAAATTTGTGTTCTTTGTCTAGATGTTTCTCAGACTAGGTTAAAGCCATGTGCTTCCATGTTACTTTTTACCGTTAATGCTTTTTATATCTGCCCTTATTTTCAATTGTAATTCTGTATAATGTTTATTGAGCCTTTTTACAGTTGTAGTTACCGATTTACCATATTTTTTTGTTCTTTGCCAATAACCTAGCCTAGCTGTACTCTTTGATTTTCATGTTATAACCTTTTGCTCATGTATCCATAGCCTAGTTTTCAGTTTGTCATTTTTAGTTCCATATACGTAATTACGTCTTTTATAATTTGTTAAATTTGTAATTTTTCTTAAATCTGAGTTTGCCAACATAATTATTCATAACCTAAAAAATAGATCTTTTATTTTTTCTAGTGTGCTAATCCTGTATAATTTTGTCTGTGCCCGTTTTGTTTTGCCATGTCATGTTTAGTGGTTATGTATAATATTTGTGTTGTGATGGCTGGACTGTTTTTAATGTGCTGTGGTGTTGTCCTACAGTCCAGGGTCCTCGAGTAGGACGCTTCTACCCTCGGCCTGCCGTCCGGGGATTTTCTACCATCTGCGCTGCCAGCCTGGCCTGAGGACCATGTATAGAGGCCATTGGTGACCCTTCTGCCCCAGCTACATCTTTGGGTATGAGTCTTCTGTCCTCAGGTCAGTGCTTTCTTTCTTATTTTCCCGGCGGCTGAGCTGGGGGTTGCTGATATAAAAAAGAAAAAAGAAGAAAAAAAAAAGTTTGTGGAACTTTATGGGGCCTAGGCCTAAACTTGAACAGTGATTTATGGAACTCAGCCATGGGGACTTACATATATTTATTTATTAAAAAAAAAAAAAAAAACTTAAAATCCAAAAGAACTTGTGTTGTTAATATTCATTGTTATTTAGTTTAATTAGTTTATTTCTTGTTACATTTGTTTAGATTTTTATATTTGTTAGGTCCCCATTATTCAATCCTGTTATTATTTATTTATAGGCTTAGGCCTAGTTATTGTTATTTATTTTTTGTTAAGTGTATTAGGGGGGGATTTTGAAGTGATTTTTTTACTCGAACGGTACCGTGTTATATTTTCTTTTAAATTGTTTAATTTTTAAACTCACCAAAAGGGGATTATTGTGCTTTTAGTTAACTTAATTCGGAGCTGCCCCGGGATTCCGGCTTACTCCCGGGCCTCGGTGGAATCAAGGGATGTGGGCCAAATTGCCGGCTTAATTGATGATACCAAAATTTTTGTTTCCAGAAGTTTTCTAAATTTTCACTTTTATTTTGGGGTTATCTAAATTTGTTTCTTAATGGTCATTTTTAAATTGTTAATAATTTGTCTTACGTTTTGGGTGTCTCAGGCCCAACCGCCGATAGGCCATAGGCCATGTAATTGTTAACTTTGGTATTCGTAGAGTTTGTTGTTTTTGTAGCGTTAAGTGTTTTGGTAGCTTTTGTCGTTATATTGTTAAATTTTGTGTTTATTGTTATTTATTTAATTGCAGATTTTATATTGTGGCCTTCTGCCTATTTTATATGGTGGCCTTCTGCCGTTTTTGATTTTTTAAATGATGTTTCTTGAAATAAAATTAGTTTTGCTCAGCGGCCGAGTGTTATTTTGACCCTCCAACTGCCACCCGTGATCCCATCGCTCGACTTGGTTTGAGCCATCCCCCGGTTGGCACGCTTTCCAGCTTTGGTGGGGGGGGATGGGTCTCAAACTGTGAAGTTAAAACATATTATTTCTCTATTATTAGGAGGTAAAAAGTTAAATGACATGTTGTGGCTTTGAATTTGGAATTTGAAATTGGAATCCTGACTCTCAGCCACAGGACGTCAACGGTGGATCCCACTGGTTGTTATACAATTGTCGCCCTGGACAAGAACGACGGCTGCATGGGTTTAGTTCATATTCGTCAGTCTAACCTTGTTATTACTGGGTTAGCTCTCACATAAATTTACTTACGAAAATCACAATTAAACGGCCAGACAATTACGGATAGCACTCATAACTCTTTAAACAAGACGTTGGTTATGCAGTACTGATTAAAATGTTTGTTTAGCAACTAAATATTGAATATTTTGCGTGCGCTTTAATTCTTTGCTACAACTGAGTAGGACCAGGCCTACCAACGCGGTATTATTGTTACTAAAAGGGCCAGGGACAGATACAGAGCTGTTCAATATAGCCTAAACCATTATCCATAGAAACACCAAGAAAATGTTCAATAAAATTATAAGTACAATTACGACAGGCTTATCCAACATTTAAGAGCTCATTTTGACAAAAGGGAGTCCATTAACTCTTGAGTCGTAGGAAACATTTCGCTTCACAACTATACAAATAAACTACCTGGCATAAGCCTTATTTATTATGTTTCGCCTTCAATTATTCGGCACTTCAGCTGAGGGGTGTAAGTAGAAGCGTTGGTAAGCTGCAATTTACATCAGCTTAGAACTTGAGTGCGGATGGTGAACCAATAACTTTTCATCATATTTTACAAACCTGAATAGTTTGAAATCGCTAAACAAATTTTTTTAGGTTAATTATACTTATACCTAACATGATATACATGGATTAATTTCAAGCTTAATATTCAAATACATTTTTTTTACCTATATGAAATATGCTACTAGTGCTAAAATTTGAAGTCATTATTTCAAAGTTACTATTTTTTTGCATCTTCATTAGCACTTGATTCTGCCACTGAGAAGTGGGAAAAGTTGTCAATCACTTTTTTAGCTCATCTTCGTAATTACGTACATTCTTCCTAAGCAGTGACATATTAAAGGTGTTGAAGACTCTAAAATTGTTTCTTAAATATTCCACCCCGCGCAAAATGGTTTTAAAAAGATTTTTTCTAATTTTGACTTGAATGTAACTTGACTCTATTATGTAAACTAATAATATAAATTTTTCATGTAGTCCAAACAATCTTGAGAGAATCTTTTAACAGCCAATACAAAAGTAAAAGAAAGAAAAGCTATTTTATTTCTCAATTCATATTTCATATCATGATAAACATTATTGGTCTTGATAATATAATGTATTTTCGATATTCACTCCTCCCATAAAGTTTGTTTCAAGGAGAACAATCATTTAAAAATATAACGCTTGGACCAGTTGGTGAAAACAGCTTCCCACACGTTGGCAATCAACCATTAGTAAGTACCAGGCATAGCCTGAGTACCATCAGCCTTAGTAAGAACCAGGCATAGCCTGAGTACCATCAGCTTTAGTAAGTACCAGGCATAGCCTGAGTACCATCAGCCTTAGTAAGTACCAGGCATAGCCTGAGTACCATCAGCCTTAGTAAGAACCAGGCATAGCCTAAGTACCATCAGCCTTAGTAAGAACTAGGCATAGCCTGAGTACCAACAGCCTTAGTAAGAACCAGGCATAGCCTGAGTACCATCAGCCTTAGTAAGTACTAGGCATAGCCTGAGTACCATCAGCATTAGTAAGTGCCAGACATAGCCTGAGTACCATCAGCATTAGTAATTACCAGGCATAGCCTGAGTACCATCAGTCTAACTCATTTTGACCACTTTATTTCGTCCATTAAAAATTTACTGGACTTCGTAAGAAAAATAACTTTTTGTTTTGCTTGAAAACTGCTACAATGAAAGTTTCACAGCATGTCACATTTCGTCAATCCTTCTCTTTACTCTTGTATTTTATGGTTTAATTCGCCAATTTATTTTGTTTCCTTGATACCAATTAACTCTTGTGAAGAAAAATTGGATGCAGGTATGATATTCTGCTACATGTTGTGAGCAGTTTCGATTTAGATATTAATAAAGGAACACAGCATTGATGGATTACAATCTGACTATACAGTTGACTGGAATGAAAGGAGCTTTGATATATTTAAGTTGAAGGGGTCTATCGTACTACAAACAATAAGTTCAAAATAGAGTAATAGCAGAACGAGAGAATTTTTATTTTAAAAGATGCAGTTTGAATTGATAACTGACTTGTTATTGAATGTACGTTTATATAACAATATTATACCGGTACTTACAAAATAACCTGATATCAGAGGAGTCTACTTTAGAAGAAAGTAGAAAGTTTTTTCAGAACTCTTTAGGTTTTATACTGTTTTAATTCCCTGGCAGATATATTGATTTTAAGTTAATGTGGCCCGTGACAGTAGAAGTGGTCTCGCCGTGAATAGAAGACTTAAGTAATTCAGATTAATGGATTATACTATGGTATTTTATGTTTTCACAATTGGTATATAGTGGTTAGTAATGATAAAAATACTTTTTATATATAACTTTGCATAGTTAAAATACATAGGAATTTGAGGACATGAAATATACCGGGTGATCAAAACGTTTGGGACTATATAATATTAATATACCCAGAACAACGAAACTCCAGGATTACGTCCTCACTGTGATTACTGACTTTTTGGCCATCTTAACTGTCCTTTTTCACTTTTAGGGGACGTCCTGTGGATGAATTCTAAAAAAAATTTAACGTAAGCATAGGTTGGGTTCCTCAGTTTAAAGGCCGTTTTTAGAGGAACAAATTGCCACAACCCTGACTGGAAAAGGATTATTCGTTTGGAAACAGCAGCCTCTCAAATTTCCAATGAGGCAACACTTTTAGAGGCTGTTATTTCCAAACGAATATGCATTTTTCAGTCAGGGGTGTGGAAAATGTGTTTCTTTAACAATGAACTTTAAAATTGCGTATAACTCGACCTATGCTTACATTTAAGATTTTTCAGATTTATTCTAAAGGACGTCCCCCCAAAAGGAAAAAGGACAGTTAAAACAACCAAAAAGTCAGTAACTACAGTGAAGACGTAATCCTAAAGTTTAATTGTTCTGCGTTTATTAATAAAATAAATGTTAAAGTGGTTTCAGATTTTTTGAACACTTGTGGTATATTGTTGTGTAATGTAATATGAAATATTACAATTTATATATCAACTTTAGTCATCATTAAAAATAGTTTCTAAACATACACACCACTATTTTCTATCATTATATAGAAGAGGTAGACCAATAATATAAGTAATCCTTATATATAAATGTAAATAGAGCACTAGTCTGGAGGATTGCTCTTTATTAAAATCACAATGAACGAAGGAAAAATGCTGACTGGATGATAGGATACAATATAATTTTAGGAATAAATCAATTTTCTTATCTACTGTGTACAGTCTACAGAAATAACAGTGGATTCCCTTGATTAAAATTTCAAAGTGACTGAAATTATTGAAGTCGAGGCTTCTTAAGCAGTTTCGGTGGAAAACTTTGATTGCATTTGTTTTGAAATGGAAGGCGATCGTTTAAACCAGTAACGACTTGCATTTCCTTTTCCTGTTGCATAGCAATGTATCCCATTAAAAATTAGAGGTAAAATATGTTTGCATGGATAACTAAATCTTTCCACCAATATGTCCAATTAGTTACGAAAAATGATAATTTAACCACCTTTCTTTGAATAAAATAGCTGACGTAAAGCACTTTATGTATAATACGTTGTGTGTTTTATAAACATACATACACACATACATAATTATTAATAATTTGAACTTGTATTTAACATTTAACGTAATATATGTTTCATAGTATCACGTGTCAGGTGTACTGAGGAGGGCTGAGGACGATGGTTAGAGCCTTGCAAAACTTAAAGTAAATGTCAATATCATATAATAAATACATGAGCCATTATTTTATGTAATGTAACTGTGTTATTGTGAATTAAATTTGTATTATTAAATTACAAATAAAACTCACTGAAATCTTGAAAACCATCTTACAGAATCTAACATTTTTGTTGGGTCTTTGTATACACACTTTACGTATTCTTGTTATTCCTAAGTCTTAATGTAGTAACATAATAATACCACTGATTGCATATAAACAGTTAGCCACTTTACTACTTACATTCTTAGTCAATATAAACGACTAAAACATAATCACAATCGTTATTTTAAGAAAGATTTTTTTCAGCACAAGCAAAAATGTGTCTTATGTAAATTTATAGTAAAATTCTAAAATTATTTTAAAATTATATCATAAATTATAGCTTGCATGAACAGACTGTAAACGCCCATTTACGGATCAAGCATCGCCTTTCATCAGCTGTAATTGTAACTTAAAGCTACCAGCCGTAAGTTGCCAGCCAATCACTATCACTTCAGTTAATTGATGTTAGCGTCAACTCTGGAAGTGACAAAAATAATGCTATAGTCACTGTGATCAAACTATCAATGGCGTTTGGGTTGTTAGAAAATTTATAGAGAGTGCGTTTATCTGTATTCTTGTCTCTAGAAGTGCTATTATGAAACTTGCTTGGGAAAGCTGGCAACTGACAGTCTAAAGCGTCAAGACTGTGCTAGAGATAACGCAGGGTCGTGTCCAGCAAGGACTTTTATTTAATCAGTATTTTTACGTATTACAATACTGGGTCTTCCTATTTTTACACTTCCTCTTTCTGAATAAAATACTCTCATAAATAGCCTATGGGTAAAGGGCAGAGTAAGGTTAAAACGTGGTGCAATTGGTGTTTGGTGAGTAAGTTATTTCCCAATTTTATAGTCAAGATTATTTAGTGGAATATATAATCTTGACTATAATCTTGAGACAGGTATAAAAAAAACCTACAATACAACCTGTGACTTTATAAAGTGGTTAATTTATCTGATTTTAATCAACTTTAAGATAAAACCGTACAAAGTAAACATTTTACCTCTATAACTACTTTTTTTGCACATAACTGAAGGGATTAAGACTTTTTCTTTTTAAAAATATTTATAATTGTCTAAAATTAAAATCATTTTAATCCCTTCAGTTATGTATAAAAACTTAGTTAATAAAACATGTTGTACTTTGAACGGTTTCGTCTTAATGTTGATTTAAAATCAGATAAATTCTCCACTTCATAAAGCCAGAAGTTCTAAAGTAGTGGCTAAAATATCTTTTTAAATAATCCTCATCTTTTAAGGAAAGTTGCATTAACAATATTTCACTATAAAATTGGGAAATAATTAACTCGCCTAAAACCAATTGCACCACCTTAAGAAGGTTTTTTATAAAGGAACACGGCATTGATGGATTGTAATCTGACTATATTGTTGACTAGAATGAAAGGCACTTTGATACCTTTAAGTTGAAGGGGTCTATAGTACTACCAATAATAAGTTTAAAATTGAATAATAGCAGAATGAGAGAATTTTTATTTTAAAAGATGAATGTTTGAATTGATAACTGACTTGTTATTGAATGTATGTTTACATAACAATATGATACCGGTACTTATAAAATAACCTGATATCAGAGGAGTCCACGTTAGGAGAAAGTAGAAAAAAAAAATAAAGGTTTTTATATTTGAGACCTCTTGAAGGGTAATTTAATTCTGACGTGTGAATAAAATTGCTTTTAATTTTTTGAACTAGATGTATTTATAGATGAAACCTAATAAATAGGGACAAATGTGCCTTTATAGGGAATATTTGGCAACAACACAATAGAAAGTAGGGGAAGAAGAGTTATATGGTTCAATATGGCTTCATCATTTACAATAACTGTCATTGACACCGTCGTGGAGTCATTGTTAGTGTTCCAACATGAATAAAAGAGGGCACGGAATTGGTATAAGATATGTGAGATGAGACATGGTACAATAGTTTCCACTGTGGACTTTATATTAAATGAAACATGCATTAAAATTAATTAAAACAGATCTGTAAGTTAAATGATAAGTTTCAAATATTCGTAAATTTGTTTTTGATGTGGAAAGAAAATAATAAAGCTTTACGAGTTCTATTGGAAATTTATACCGTAAATGTATTTAAAAATTAGTGGTAAGAAAATAAGCATGGAACAATTTATTACTTAAATTAAAAATCTTTGAAACAAGCTTTATAGTGAATTCCACCCAAATGGGCATTATATTGAAAAATTTTATTGAGAAATATAGAAATATTTATTGTACTCCTATTTAATTTTTTTACTATTAAAGCGAGTTTTAATATATTTAATAAAACATAATTTACTCGTATTTTAACAACATTCTGGATGGTATTTTTAGCTAAAGGAACAACACATTTTGTATCATAAATTTAATAAACACGTTAATTTAAACATACTCCAAAGTAATTTATCTCAGCTTTTCCCACTGCTGACAATGTCTCCTTCTCAGTTCAAATACAGAAAATGAAGGTTTAAGATGATTACAAGTTAATAGGTTGGTTCTTCTGCTTTCTTTGGCTATCAGCTGACTTACATTGTCACATTGTTGTTCACTTTATTTGGGTTTCGTGCAATGGGTTGAGGTTAGAAACATTTTTTTGAGCAAAGACCAGAGAATGTTTATTGTGGAGGAATATTTTTAAAAAAGTCTGTTTTATGTCAATGCTTTTGAACAGTTTTCTGAAACCATTGTATTAACTATATAAAGGCCTATAGTTAATTAATTAATTATTGATATTCAATTAATATAGTCAATTAATTGAAATTCAACCTATGAGTTACGTTTTAAAAAAGGGTTACGATTAAACACTCTGTATAGCTTGGTATATTAGTCATAACCAGCAACCTATTGTACGGCCTACTGTTGTATGTTACTTCTTAAATGAACAGAAATGCTGTATAGCACTTCAAAGTGAAGAAAGTGTTGTCATATTTATCTTAAAAGCTGTAGAATTACATAGGATATATACTGTTGCAGGTAGAGGTCAAGTGAGAGCAGTCATTAGTCGAAATCATCTAACGATTGGACAATTCAATTTCACCACTAAGACACCTGTTAGTTTTGTGTTCGGTACTCACCCTTCCTCCCAAATTGATTTCCACTTATCTTATTTTAAAATAGGTATTCTCAGATTGCTCTGAGATTGTACAAAAGGGGAAAAAGAACATATAACTTTGAGGATAAAGTGTCTTACCCTCGTGGTCTTGATCCTGAACTCCTTAGTCACTTGGATCCCGCTTATTTAAACAGAGGTCCTTTTATTTCAATGTAGGTACATTGAATCCATTTAATTCAAATGTAGGGTTACATTTTTGACAACCAGACTCAAGCTCTTAAGTTTATGAGAATTTGTATCAGCCTTGTATTATTTGTAGTAAAAATCCTTACACCTTATGATTACAAGTTTAGCAAGCTCTTCCTTAGTATTAGTGTAAGATTGAAGAAACGATCTATACACTATTCTAAATTGTTTTTACATGATAACTATTGATTTAGAAAACTATATTTTAATGGAGAAGTGGAATAGATAGAAAGACAATATCTGTACGCCAATCATTTAACATATATATCCTGAAATAAATCTGGTAACCAAGAAACCATTGTGGCTGAATACAATCATGTTAACTTCTACCATTAGCACTATATTGAGTAAAAAATAATAGTAACTGGTCCCTAAAAAACAACAAAACAAAACTAACCACTTGGGATATCAATTAGACTAGCTTAACTCAAACCTACATACTCAAAAAATAAAAAAAAAAATAAAATAAAAACGAATAAAATAAATAAATAAAACAAAAAAGAATTAGGAAAAAGCTGTAAGGGATGTCATTAAAAATACGATGGCCCATCACAAATTGAAAGGAAAATATTAGCTGTAAACGATCGTCTCCTCTCCTCCACCAGAGAGTAACTATTGGTTCCTAGACATAGCACATGTTGACGATATCTTGACTGTAAAATATGTGTACTGTAATCTTAGAGTTTGTATACTGAGTTGAAGATAATTGCTAAATTAATGTAAAAGTAAGGTCTTGAGGGACAACTCTATCATGACAGGCTATCTACTACACAATGTTGGTTTATTGAACATTCAAGGCAAGATATAAACATAAAGTATGCCAACTTGCAAAAATAAAGAGTAAAAAAACCTCTCACTGCAATAAGGCTACTCAAACTACTCAAGTTTGTTAAATTGGTAAATTAATATAGATCAACTATCAGCCAGATATTGAAGGCGTTTCCTGCGACAAGAAGAAAGTGACCTGGTGTTTTTTAAGACTTCATAGTTTGATAATGGGTTGTCACTCATGGGCGACACTCACCCTCCCCATACACTACAGTGATGATTTCAACCCGCCCACGTATGGTGGTATTTACCTATCCACCCGTTCATACATGGTGTTATTGCACAATACTTCCACATTGTAAATACACGTAAATAGCCTCAAGCAAATGTCGTAGGATAGCTTGTCTCATTTTCTAAACTTAAATCATCAATTATGTGTGCATAACGTAAAATTGTTGCGTTAGATTTAACTTGTTGACAGGAGATAATTTTAACAAATAACGATTCTTTTGCTTTAATTTTATCTTTAAGTTTTGGAATATTAATGTAACGAATAGTATCTGCACAGTTACATATTGCATTTAGTTTTCCTTTAACACAGGTGATGAATCCAATATTTTTACATCCAATCGCTGAGAACATAGTTGCTTATGTTGTTATCCTTCAATGTAAATGTATGTATATAATGTACGTTTATTATGATTATTTTGTTACATACAGTAATTTTATGTTTTAAAACTTATATTTTTGATAATATATGTATAAGAGGAAGTTAACAAATATGTTAGCCCGATAACTAATTGATATCAAAGTACATTTCCTGTGTTATTATTATTCCTTTATTTCCTTGTTACTGGAGTAGGCTTTTTAGTTGTTAGGGTAAGGCATATTATTTTACATTTAAACCTATTAATGTACCTATTAAAAATTCAATAAGTAGAAAACATGTTTGAAACATTTATTTTTCCTATATTAAATTTTTTTTATCCTTCCGCTAACGGCCTCAAGTTTTACTTTTCATTACAATATCTAACAAATTGACTGTTTAAAATAAATGTTAACATTAAATCATTTTTTACTGTCAAAGAAGTTCGTGCTTGACTAGATTAAATAAAATAACTATTGTAACACATAGTTGAACCATTATTATCATTTAGTGTTCTATTTAAATCTTCAATATATTAAGTTATATATTTGATATTTATACAAATTGTATTACAATAGTTTTGTAAAACGAATGACATGTTTGAAATTTATAAATTACAAAATATATAAATAATATTCAAAGTGGCTCAACTATAGAGTAAGCAAGCGTGTATTAGTTTGGAGGGGAGCCAGGTAGTCCGGGGAGGGCTCAAGTGTTGCAGAGATAATTAGTGCCACCATTACTTACGTAACTGTTACTTTCTCATTAAGTACAGTTGTAAGGCAGTAAGCAGGGTGTATTAGTTTGGAGGGGAGCCAGGTAGTCCGGGGAGGGCTCAAGTGTTGCAGAGATAATTAGTGCCACCATTACTTACGTAACTGTTGCTTTCTCATTAAGTACAGTTGTAAGGTAGTAAGCAGGGTGTATTAGTTTGGAGGGGAGCCAGGTAGTCCGGGGAGGGCTCAAGTGTTGCAGAGATAATTAGTGCCACCATTACTTACGTAACTGTTGCTTTCTCATTAAGTACAGTTGTAAGGTAGTAAGCAGGGTGTATTAGTTTGGAGGGGAGCCAGGTAGTCCGAGGAGGGCTCAAGTATTGCAGAGATAATTAGTGCCACCATTACTTACGTAACTGTTGCTTTCTCATTAAGTACAGTTGTATGGTAGTAAGCAGGGTGTATTAGTTTGGAAGGGAGCCAGGTAGTCCGGGGAGGGCTCAAGTGTTGCAGAGATAATTAGTGCCACCATTACTTACGTAACTGTTGCTTTCTCATTAAGTACAGTTGTATGGTAGTAAGCAGGGTGTATTAGTTTGGAGGGGAGCCAGGTAGTCCAAGGAGGGCTCAAGTGTTGCAGAGATAATTAGTGCCACCATTACTTACGTAACTGTTGCTTTCTCATTAAGTACAGTTGTAAGGTAGTAAGCAGGGTGTATTAGTTTGGAGGGGAGCCAGGTAGTCCAAAGGGGCTCAAGTGTTGCAGAGATAATTAGTGCCACCATTACTTACGTAACTGTTGCTTTCTCATTAAGTACAGTTGTAAGGTAGTAAGCAGGGTGTATTAGTTTGGAGGGGAGCCAGGTAGTCCGAGGAGGGCTCAAGTGTTGCAGAGATAATTAGTGCCACCATTACTTACGTAACTGTTGCTTTCTCTTTAAGTAAAGTTGTAAGGTAGTAAGCAGGGTGTATTAGTTTGGAGGGGAGCCAGGTAGTCCAAGGAGGGCTCAAGTGTTGCAGAGATAATTAGTGCCACCATTACTTACGTAACTGTTGCTTTCTCATTAAGTACAGTTGTAAGGTAGTAAGCAGGGTGTATTAGTTTGGAGGGGAGCCAGGTAGTCCAAGGAGGGCTCAAGTGTTGCAGAGATAATTAGTGCCACCATTACTTACGTAACTGTTGCTTTCTCATTAAGTACAGTTGTAAGGTAGTAAGCAGGGTGTATTAGTTTGGAGGGGAGCCAGGTAGTCCAAGGAGGGCTCAAGTGTTGCAGAGATAATTAGTGCCACCATTACTTACGTAACTGTTGCTTTCTCATTAAGTACAGTTGTAAGGTAGTAAGCAGGGTGTATTAGTTTGGAGGGGAGCCAGGTAGTCCGGGGAGGGCTCAAGTGTTGCAGAGGTAATTAGTGCCATTATTACTTACGTAACTGTTGCTTTCTCATTAAGTACAGTTGTAATTTAGTACATTAACTTTTGTAATTGGCCTATATATATTGAATAAAATGATGATATCAATTTTTAATTAGTTAACTAGTATTTTAGTGTACAAAAAATGTAAAAAATTAGTTTACTACCGTAATGTATAACATTAACCTTAAATTATTGTGTACTAACCCTACTGTCTATAGCACACAGAACAGACCATATATTTACGAAGATAAAAACAGCCACTAAACATGAGCCATTATACAACAACAGAATTTAACGGGTGGCATAAAGCAACTAATTTTGGCAACTAGTATGGATAGTAATCACTTCGGAATGAGATGGGTATTTATTTTTTATAAACAGTTCTATTATATTATTTGTTTTATACAACTGTTTCCAAGTACATATGCAATGTAAAATAAAAATATAATTATATTTTGATAGTGATGTGCTTAATAAATTTGTTTGTCAGTAGGGTTAAACATTTAATATTTTACTATTTTACTAAACAATGTAAATTACTAATTAATAATAATATTGGAGCGTCTTGTTTATGTAGAAATTAGTCGTTTTACTAGTATTCGAAAAAATAATATTCAATAATTACATATATATATATCCACACTCAAAATATTTCAAGCTCTTGATATTGCCAATTATGTTTACCATTATTATACTACTTACAAACATTAATTTTAAGGCTTTCCTGTGATCATTCCTTTACCTTAAGCTGTAAATTTAAGCGTTTTTATTTTAATAATAAATTTCCAAAAACTTTTGTTTAACAATTATTTATTAGTATTAGATTGTTAATGATTTGTAAATAATATTTGGAGATTTCAAATGATTCAAGTGTTTTAATGAAGTTACAATTTGTCTTTAAATATAAGTGTCAAGCAATACAGTTTAATATAAAACAATTTCTAAATTATTCATCATAATAAATAATGTTTAGAATCAATCCTAAGTATATAATTAAAATCACTTAATTAATATGTTTCCAACAGGTCTCTATACAGATAAATCAACTAAACTTGAACCCTTTGAACATTATAGATGGAATATTTTACACAAGTTTTCTACTAGTATAGGTATTTTAAATTTAAGCTCATTCCCATTTACTGTATGTTATTTAATTTAGGTAGTAATAATGCTTTATCTTTAATTTTGAAAGGGGCTCTTTTCTCGCTGGGTAATGGACATGCAGCCCTTCCTTGCACTTAACCTGGAACCTTAATCATTTTCTGATTGTTTGTATTAAATAGGTTTAATATAAATTTCTATGTGTTTTGTGTTGAAACATGCAATTTAAATGTGTACTGTAAAAAAATAAAAAAATCAAGATCGTTTAGACTGAAATAGCAACAAATTATTTTTCTATTAGTACCGCTTTGTTTGGAAATGTGTTATGAATAATATTGTTATGCCCTACAGTCCTAGGTTATCACAATTTATTATTTTCTTTTTTAATTTTTATTTTATAAATCCATACTGTTTAGCATTACTATTGTTTGGTTTAATACTATAAAAAGACATGTGAGGATCAAAAAACTAAATGTACATATTCCCAATATTAGCGTATCATAAAATGTTTGTTTTAAATGTTAGTCTTTAGTTTTGGGCTCATATAAAGAATGTACTATTTTGCTCTTTCAAGTAAATGCCAACATGAACAGACAGTTATTCAAATTACGTAATGGATCAAATAGTTATAGCTATCACCACATATTGTGTGTATATATGTACACAACCAAAACCCAAATTATAAGAGTTAACCACAATGAAATTATAGTGGAATCAATGAGCAGGATAAATCAAATTAAAAACAAATAATCGTCCCTATGTTACTTAAATGTGGTACATTGTACGTACCTATGTACTGCAATGAACAACAAACAAAAACAAAGATTCGTCCCTATGTTCTTTAAATGTGGTACATTGTACGTACCTATGTACTACAATGAACAACTTAAACAAAAATAAATAGTCGTCCCTATGTTCTTTAAATTGTGGTAAATGTACGTACCTATGTACTGATTTGAACAACATAAACAAAAACAAAGAGTCGTCCCTATGTTCTTTAAATGTGGTACATTGTATGTACCTACTATATACTGCAATAAAAAATATAAACAAAAATAAAAAACTCAATCGCCAGAATTCTGTTTTATGGAGAGGTAGGTAAAATTCTGTTTATTTGATATCTAGGCTGGGATGAGATCCAGGCATCACTTCAGACTTTAATCACCAGTAGAATTCAAACAAGTTTCAATCAAAAATCATGTTTTTCTTAGCTTGTTTTACCATGTATAGCACAATATAAATATATATGTAATAGATCCAATATTTTATTTGATACAAACTTAATTTATGTTTTTTTTTTGTTTTTTTTTGCCAGGAAGATTACACAATATGTAAACATCACATATGTATCAGATCATATATTCCAAAGGAAGCTATGATATATACTTATTTATTCATTTTCCTTATTCACTGACGTTGATAGTGTGTTTTGTGACTTAACAAAAGAGAATATTTCAATCGGCACAGGCTGAAACACTTAATTGTTCGATGTTAAAACGAAAGTGATTTTGTCTAAGTGCTTAGCTTTTTCACTACATTGACTTTTGTTTGGTCACTCTTGTGTGTCTTTCTATATAAAATGAATCATATATTTACAACTTATTTCACCACAACGATTTCTGTTACTTTGTCTTATCGAGCCAAGCCTGGCAGAGAAGTTATTTAGTTATCAAGATCCACGCAGATAACCTGTTATAGAGACTAAACAGTTACGTTTTACATTTGTTACAACATTTCAGCTCTTCCGCTCTTTCATATTATTGATCAAAGACTTGTTCATGTCAAACTGACTTATTCAGCAACTGTATATAGCCAGTACTGCAACATAGTGATGGTCTTTTTTAAACCTTTTGCGAAAAAGATTCCATCTTAGAATTGTCAATAGAATAGTATTATCAAAACAACGTTCTTATAAAATTACAACCTACAATGCTAGGTTTAGGTATGTGAAAAGACAAATCTAGGATTTGGCTTAAGCTCGTATTTAAGAAATTTATAATGAGTGTGAATTAGTACAGGAAACAATTGTTGTGCATATCCTACAGATTGGTGTCTAGAAACTACAAACACAGCAAAACGTCTCTAATTAATGTATATTTTTGTGGCTATAACATTTGGCTTGTTGTAATGTACCAAAATATCATGGTAGAAAGATTTCCCCACAAGTGGATAGTTATCCAAGTATTCATTATTTTTATCGAGTATACATTTTCAAAACATTTGAAAACAATTTCTGATACACAAAAATAAAACAAATATGTTAACAGTTACACATTACCTATCAGAGCTAAGGAGGGGGAGGGGTAGTGAACAGGGCAGTACGTCAGCGGAGTTCTGAGCGTATTGTCTAGGGACAGGTCGTTTGGTTACCTCATGTTTTGAAAATCTCAGTGTCTCGTGTAATATACTTATAAATACCATCACGTCCTCTGTAGGGTAATAATATGTATAAAAAGGTCCACTTTTTAACTAAAACGGAACTCAATTTCCACATTTTCTATATTTAATTTTAAAAAATAGTATTTTGGTGTATAACAAATAACAGGTCGTAAAAGTAATCCATTGGTTACATTTTAATATACATTAAATGTATGGTTACAATAGATTACATGTAAATGAGCAAGTAAATTGAGATATTTAAAATTATTTAGATCAAATTAAAAAAGCATTTTAAACTAATTGATCGACTTGAATTAAATTAAATAAATTTGAAAGTACTGAATTTACTTACGCATGTAAAATTAATATATCATATCTATACATTTCATGACACTTACAATGATACCAAGTAATTAATTGATAAGCTCTAGAAGCCACTAAACGTTCTTCCAGGAAATTAATAAGACAGTTTTTTTGAAAAGTTACAACCCTGAAATAAAAAAAAATGCATTATCCATATCAACCACGTATTAAAATACAAATACTATACATTCACACGTTTTTTAATAAATAAATTATAATTTGAATCTAAGTTAAAACTAGTAAAATATTCCGGTACTTTTTTTGTTCCTACTGGGATATAAACTTGTATTAATATTTAACATGTATTTTATGAAATAACGCAAAATCAAACACGAAAAACAATGAACTGATTGGGATGGACGTAGGCCTCTCCGATTCTTAGTAACAACACCTAACTGGAGTACAAATAGTTCTGTGTTGAGAGTAATTAGATCACAATATTTGTCAAATAACAAGTTTAAAGAAGCGATTACCTTGTTTTAAGTTTTAGAGTTTTAAAGAAGTCCAGTTTTAAAGTTTGGAAGGTCTAACACACATATGATTGACAATATCAGCATAATAGCCATCCTAAAAAAATAATAGATTAATAATAATAAAACAAACAAAATAAAAACTATGAATCAAAATGATGTTTTATAAAATAGGAACATTTTTATTACTAAGGATTCATTCCTTATGAATAACCCAAGCACTGGAACGTATATCTAAGAGTTTTTCATCAAAGATGTTTGATTGAAAGTCAATTTTAAAAATGTTTTTGAATAAAATTGTCAGTATTCAAGTAAGTGATAAATG
This sequence comes from Stictocephala bisonia, assembly GCA_035578905.1. Classification (NCBI taxonomy): domain Eukaryota; kingdom Metazoa; phylum Arthropoda; class Insecta; order Hemiptera; family Membracidae; genus Stictocephala; species Stictocephala bisonia. Next base: position 2,129,580 of record JAQJVL010000013.1, on the reverse strand, counting down.
TGTTACCGGAGAAATTCTAAAAAAAAATCGGTATATTGATATAGGGACTAACTAAATTGCCCTTTTTGGTGTATAACTCATGAACAAACCGTGTGATATAATTGTTTAACACTTTTAGAATATAGTGGACAAAAGGTACTAATCAACCTAGTATATAGTATCTAAAATATATTTTTTTAAGTGTTACCAAATACTTTTTATAAATAATATTTGTTCAAATTTTGAGTTGAAATTTGTACAGTCATCTTTGGCTAAAATCGTAGATTAATAATATATATTAAATTCATTGCTACAGTTTACTATAAATGTGGGATTTATGCCCATCTGTCGAATTTTCGGGTTGTAGCAGGCGGGAGCTATGAGGGGGAGTGAGAGGAGGGGAGTACAATGCTAGTTCGTTAGTGAGTTAGGATCTTTACTACTCTTAGCGGCAGTTACGATAAAATCTAGAACTAAATTCCTTAGAGTGCAAAACTGGGCACCCGGATAAATACCCTTAAGATACATAATAAAACTCAATTAATATATTCCAGACTACCTTTAATAATTATAATGATTTATTAAACCCGTAAAATCTTAATAATTTATTACTATTTACCAACCTGACCTATATTTCTGGGGGTGGTGAAGGGGGAAGGTGATAGAAATTTTGATAAGAGTATTTTAATGAAGTAAGCGGGCTAATTGGTGTTACATTCTACGCTAGCTGGTTACCCGTGCCTTGGTGTGAAATTAACATCACATTCACCAAAAGTATACATATCACAACGATCAATGCATTCAAGGAAATAAAGAATAGACAACACATATAATTATAATGTTGTAATAATATATATAAATACAAAAAAATATTGTCTTTTGCTGTCAAGGAAGTCTTGGTTTACCATTAGTAAAGGTTTTCAAACTACCAAGGAATGCACGCTAAATAAAGCATAAGTGTAAATATCCGTTACTGAGAGGATTGAAACCTCAATGAAGTTTAGCCCAATAAAACTATAGGTGTGACCAAAATAAAGCTTGACATTTATTTAAGGATTGTGGTATTTTGTAGTGTGAGAGCTCTAAATAATGGCTCGGCCGTAGGACCTTAACTCCTGACAGGGCCGTCAGGGATTTAGTATATAAAATGTGGGTTTTATAAAGTATTATTCATGCCAAGTCTATTATTGATTAGATGGTTATTATTATTTAATTTGCAACAATCAATATAACTTATCACGATTAATTAAACACTGGAACATATATAAGGAACATTATTGAATGACGTAAAATATATATAATTGATTACTAAAAGTAATACAATTAAAGTATGCACCCAATATTAATTATATATATTAATTAAAATTCATTGTTTTGCCTCTGTACTACTATATTGACTTAAATAGACCTTACTTCCCTCCGTCTGATAGTACAAAATATATCGTCATAAAGTTCCTGTGCTTACATGTTTCATTAATAGGTTGACGTCGTCAGAGCATTTAACAACATAACGAGTCGGACACTAAATACAAACATAAAACACGTAGGCCTACAGTTGACGGTAGTTAAACTTCCTGGCCTCTACTACCTGAACCGTAGGCCTACGTATGATGGTTACTACCTGAACCATAGGCCTACGGTTGACGGTAGTAGACCTTCCCGGCCTCTACTACCTGAACCGTAGGCTTACGTTTGACGGTAGTCGTAGTGAACCTTTCCGTAGTACTACCTGAACCGTAGGCCTACGGTTCAGGTAGTAGACCTTCCCGGCCCCTACTACCTGAACCGTAGGCCTACGGTTGACGGTAGTAGACCTTCCTGGCCTCTACTACCTGAACCGTAGGCCTATGGTTGACGGTAGTAGACCTTCCCGGCCTCTACTTCCTGAACCGGGATCGTTATGTCTTATTACGTACAATAAGCTATGTACGTAAGGAATATCTTTGTCAATTTTATTAAGTAAGGTAGAATATATTTGGTTTGTTTTAGCCTATTATTCTTTTAAAACAATGTCAATCTATGATTGCCTTGTACTTGAAGAATGTACTCTAAAAACTTTCCATTGTGTGCATTTACAAGAAGTACTTAAATATAACAGTACTTTAATGTTTTGTTCTGTATAAGAAATAATTGTATGTCATTTAACTTGTGATTTAAGATTGGACATGAACGTTATAACAGTGATATAGTTTCCACTTTACATAAGAGTTATTATTTAATGTAATATAACACTCTGAGTATGACTTTAGTTTTGAGTTTAAGCCATTAAAATTAGCTAGCACGAGACGCATACAAGAATTTATGTACATGTACTTCGTTTAGCACTGTGCTTACATAGTTGAACTTGAATCCACCTGCAGCACCTTTAATCAGAACAACTTCAAGCCACAATTGAAAAAAACCACACGCCCACGCTACCTCTTAGATAAGTCTAGTGCTAAGGCGAGCCATTCCTACCAACACTATATATTGTAATATTTATTGTGAACTTTTGTGTGTAAAGATTGTTGTACTATTTATTTAACAAGAATGCCATTTGAAATACAAAGAACGATAAATGGTAAACCAACGTTTTTACTATTGATTGACACGTATAAAGTTGTATACTAGAAGATGTGGAGACTAAATATGGAGGTGCCTTGGAAAAATAATGTAATGCTTCAGTAATGAACAACTCTGAAAAAACCGAAATCTCTGCCATAAAAACCCAACATTCCGGACCTCACCCAGTTACACTGAAGAGTCTCTCACATAATGCTCGGCCCGCAACACCAACCGTATTAATCTCGGTGGCAACAAAGACCAATACGTTTTCAAATATGAAGACTATTCACATACATTATAAAATACATAATATCAGAGATGAACTTACAATACAAATGCATTATTGACCATTCAATTGACCCAGATGTGTGCCTAATGCAATACATAGACCAGATGCACGAGAGAGCCGAGTCAATCCCGTGCTCACCAGCACAGTGTGGTACAGTTTTAACTTAAATCTGAAAATTAAAGCTTGTATTTCAACTAAGAACTCTTCAGAAGTCTTAGAACAACCAATAAAATACTTGAGGTGGAGAATATGCTGTTGAAAGAAGGATTGGCAAACCATGGTTCATCTAATAAATTTTTCACAACCAAGTCTACAATAGTAATATCACCACCTCAAATACCATTATATAAAAATGTTTACAATACTACACACAGCAATAGATGATTCTAGAGATGAGATGGAAGGCCAGTCATTCCTACCAAGGGGATATTTGTATATATATATATATATATATATATATATATTTATATATATATATATATTGGGTATTCATTATATAGATACATTTCTATACATGACTCAAAGTTCAACTTTTAGGTTCTTCCTCCTATTAAAGCTGAACTTCATACTTCAGCTTTAATAGGAGGAAGAAGAACATGAACGAAAATTCAAAAGAAATAAAAGTACATATCATCACAGAAAAACAAATAAACATTTAAAATCACATCCGATGAACCATAATAAATTAGAAATCCCTTACCGCAGTATAAATGTTATTGAAGATAGCCATTTTCGGCTACTCGACATCTCTCCCTCCTCCACTCCTCCAGACAACCATCCGTTTAGTCATCGCTGGCACTAATGACGTCACTTATGGAAGACAGCATTTGATTTATCAACATGGAGAATGCTTGATGGATCTCAGTGACTTTAGCAGAAGGCACTTTACTCGCTAAGGCTTTAACCGAATGCTGCAGGTAAAAATATCCTAGTGGCACTTATTGCCAAGGAGTTGGCTCATTCACCACTTCATCCTAACCAGTGGCCGCCAACCCGGAAAGAGGTTACTACACCATCGATCCCACCACCTTCTCCAGCCACTTACGACTCCTACTCAGACGCTGTAATCTACTGTAAAAACAATCTGCAACCCTCTGGACTCGATAGACCAACGAAACCTCTTCTAAATGAAATTATTATAACCAATCTTTTTTTAGGGAACCTACCTTTGAACGACGAAGTACATTAACTGATGAGATAAACCGAAAACAAAAAACAGAAGTTCAAAATCGAAACATAATTCTCCAATCGCAAATTAGACGAAATTCAACCATTATGTGAAGAGTAGAAAACGGATTAGCTTGTTGTCACATAGAACAGTTTCATTGACAAAACATCTGCCTTTGCCGAATTAAAAATTACAAACTAGGCGATGTTTACTGTCGAAACCACTCAAAAGGAGGAGATGTTGGCATTTTCTTGACAAACGAATTTGAGTTATCAGCTTACTCAACTCAGGAATCAGTTGAACGAGGTCTTGAAGTGATCGGTATCAATATTCAACGATTCAACCGGTTTTGCCATTGGAATATACAGTTCTCCTAGTGGAAGTGAAGAAATCTTTCCTTTAAAATTGGAATCATTACTTACAGACCAAACCAACTGTCAGAAGGATTTTATTCTGATGGGCAATTTCAAAATAAACGTGCTCGAAAAAAAATCACCCAACCACAAAAATACTTGTGGATTTGTTAAAGTATTTTGGCCTTGAGCCAAACTGAGCCAGAACTCCAACGCGAGTAACTGAAACAGCTCAAAAACCCGAAGACAACATAATTTCAAATATTCATAATATCGTAGTATCCGTGGTTAACACGGCAATATCGGACCACTGTGGACAAAAAGCCGTAATTAGCGGTAAAAAGCCAAAGGGAGTCCAACATTAATATAACAGTAAGGGACATTAGGCCTGGTAACCTAGCTCTTCTCAACCTATGCTTCCCTAGTGAAACATGGACTTTTCTAGAATCAACCAAGTCACTAGAACAACAGTTTCAAAACTTTAACGTGATTCAAAATTCTTATCTGCATACATGCTACTCTACAAAAACTATCAGAGTTTACCCGAAAATGACAAACAAGAGGATTACAACAGGTATATTGGTTTAGGGAGAGAGAAACTAAAATCTGTCTCAAAAATTTCAGTTATAATTTCAACAAGAGGATGTTTACCTCGTCCTTTTAAATTGTACAAGTAATTCTAATTAAACAAAAAATTATCCTTATTCCAAATAAAACTACCGGCCTATCTCAATTTGGCCAGTTCTGAGCAAAATCTTTAAAAAATTATTTTTAACAAGAATGTTGCATTTTTTAAACAATTACAACCTACTTTATGAACAGCAATAATTTGGATTCAAGAAAGGTAAGTCAACAATAGACAAAGTGGTGAGTCTGATTAACGCAGTAGTTGCTGAAGTATTAGAAGGTGAAAATTCTACCTCAGGAGTGTTTCTTGACTTATCCAAGGCTTTTGACTGTGTTGCCCATAAAGAACTGTTTGTATCTCCGGAACCACATGACTTTCGATGTGTGCCACTCATGTCACTAAAATCACATCTCTTAGCCAGATAACTCAAGTTATCCAAATCGAATAAAACTGTTTGAAATAAATAAAATTGACTTATTGTGTCCTTCAGGAATCCATTATTAGTGCTATACTATTTCTCCTGTATGTTAATAACATTAGTTCATCACTAAAGTACGGAAATGTGGTACATTATGCATGACAAAACTCTATCTTTTAGCAGAAACAATCGTTCTTAGCAAGCTTTTGTTGACATAAAACATTGTGTCCAACATTTAAACAGCCTCAATTTAAAAACACCTCACAGTCCAATGTCTTGGACTTTGTTTTGAGACATATGGATGTTGATGATGGTCTCACTATAATGTTGGCAGACTCCATACTGGAGGAAACCAAATTTTTAAAGTTCCTTGGAGTATACTTTTATCGAGGGTTGACATGGAATGCCCATATTAAAATGTTTGTGACAAAATTACCTCAAACATTTATGTTTTGAGGTTCCTAGTCAAATACTACCCCTACTCAGATTATGATGACGGCGTACTTTAACTTTATTTCCCCCACCTTTCATACGGTGTGATACTGTGGGATCTTGTTTAAACAGCCAAATTATTCAAGAGTTTATGTTGAAAAAAGGCGATTCGCAAAATTACACTTTTATATTTTAGAGAGACGTGTAGAGAAACTTTAAAAAAATATGCAACTGATAACTCTCCCTGGTCTATATATATTACAAGCAACCCTGTATTGTGTGTCTAAGTGCGCACTGATGAGTGGTAGAAACATACAATCCTGTGAGACCAGAGGTAGGTAAAACTAACCACATAGAATGGTTGTTTATGAGTGACTGCCCTCCTATGTAGGCGTTCATTTCATCAATAAGTTGCTGAATCATATAAAAAATAAATCAACACCCAAGGCGTTGAAAACTCGTTTAAACACTTTTTAATGTCACAAACACTCTATAATGTCAACGAGTTTTTGGCAAATAACTAAGAGACGGACCCATCAGGATATTGATTCCATCGTCAGAGGTGGGACCAAATCAGCTTGGAAATAATGTCAAGTTCGTATGTTTGAATGTGTCTATGTAGTGTGAATGAAAAACAAAACATATTTATTATCCTATAGGGTATCAGTGAAAGAAAAATAAAAAAAAAAACACCATACAACCATATGTATAAAATGTTTAGATTTCTGTCTGTCGGTCTGTATAGGTTTTTACAAAACTTGTTATTGTTGAAACTAAGGCCGTTTTAAGATGTTACCAATTTAAAAGTTGTAATATCAAATTTCATGAAAGCTGTTATGAATATAATCAATGTTGTTGTAAGATAAAAAATTTAGAATTTAAAGACAAATCCAACGATACTTTGTATAATTAAATCGAATGATAAATAGAAGACTGATCAATTTCGTTATGAGTAACTATGGTACAAAACAAATATTAAATATTATTTACTTATAAGCTTAATCTAGATAATATATTCTTTTTTCGAAGTAAATAACCAATAAAATGATAATGTTTGGTATTTTAATATTAACAAAATTTACTCAGCTATTTATCATTTAATTTTATCAAACAAGGTATCGTTGGATTTGTCTATACATTTACATTTTTTATTTTCGACAAAATTTGTGGTATTCATAACAGTTTTTATTAAATTTGACATTACAACTTTTATATGAGTGCCATCTTAAAATAGCCTTAGTTACATCAAAGACATTTTAAATGTTCATTTTAACAACTACGGTACACACGAAGCCCAAATTTTAAGTCTCTAACACAAATACATCTTGAGTCATAAAAATCTTTGTAAAAGACACATATAGACCGACAGCCAGAAATCTAGATAGTTTAGACATATGGTTGTATGGTGTTTTATGTTTATCTTGCCCCAAGGAGCATACCTACAATTTGTTTAAAGAGATTTCACTAACACCCAGTGAATAATTGTTTTTATAATTTTTTGCTATACCATGTTAATAACTGTTAATAGAAGAAAAATGATTGAATTGAAGTACATTAGTACAATTATGAAGAGTAATAATAGTTTCCTTTTTGAATTTCGATTAAAGGCCTTAATGTAATAAAATTATGTCAGTTAGAAATACAAAATATAACAGAGTTTTGACCTATTGGTCCTATAGAAACAATGTAAATAGTAATTGTTGTCTTAAAATAGGCAAAAATTTATTTCAGTGAATAGAGTTAAATAGTAATATTTATGTATCTTAAATTGTATGAATTTAAGCCAAAACTTTTTTACTAAGGAAATAGGCATGTTAAAAACGCTGTATATTATTATGTAAGAGGCCCTTTATATATATCACTTAACATCTCATGTTATCTAAGTTTAAATATAGGACGTGTTTAGATTTTAACATCTATAAAACATTCGAGTTATAGATATAAGCTATTAATAAGATACAAATTTTTAACGTGATAAATATTTTAATTAACTGTGAATGATGTTTATTTTATCTGTCAGTTTCAAATAGTTAAGATGTAATGTAAACATATAAAGGATGAGTTTCAGTAACAGTTAAAAGTAGGACCTGATACATTTAATTATTGTTTATATTCAATAAACCCATTATAGGCCATTAGCCAACCGTAACCAATATTAAATAGCCACTATTGGTAACGGCGCTCGGTTCAGTGACAATTAGCTTCCCTAACGACGTTATTTACAGCCACCCTCCACTCGTAACTCCGTTTGGTTTGTATCAGGAAAAGTCGTTAATATGAAACCAATTTGAATTGATAACTATAACAAGACCTTTTTTATACTTTTTACAATGACAAATTTGGTAAATAATAAAATATAACGGTAAAACAGTTGGAGGTTTTAATATTACGTATTGATACAACTAATTAGACTGTAACACTATAGTAGCCTCTTACATACTCAACGTTGAAATATTTCTTATTAAATTGTTACATATTTTTGTTCAAATATTTGTTCTCATATTACTTCAAAATGTAACTAATTAGTTAATTCTCAATAAGTAAGTGTGACTATAGTTATGTGTTCTTATTGTGAGTGTAACAGTGCATTACAAACGAAAACAATATTTAATATTTAATTAAATTCTATAGTTACCACTTAAGGATTTGCTATTAAATATTACTATAAATAATCTAACTCTTTCCATAGTTTTTAAATTATATTCTAGATTATATAAATTACCATCTCATGCAGTTGCATCATTATTGCTGCATACTCTGGCATGCCTATTTCTTAGGGATTATACTGTTAGACATTGTTCTCACGTATAAAGATGTAACTTCTACATGTTTGTTTAAGAACAAGTTATTAAGGAATGTGATATAATTAACACAAACAGGCATATCACAGGGTCAGTTCAGGATGGGTGGCTTCCTAACGTTTGTAACGGGATATAAAAGAGGCCTTTCTTTAGTATGATACGCGGATTTAACAGAATGTGTAATTTTAGTAGGTTAGAATAAGAATTATTATATAAAACATAATAAACCTAAGATTAGATAACTTTCAATAAAATAAAATGTTAACTGTCAAAGAATAGTAGATATAAGATCCATATGAATATCACATTTCAATGGATCCAAAAAATTATGTACATGTTGACATATTAGATCTATGACTAACAATTTACAGGACATGTGTTTTATCATGTTCTATAAACTTTAACTGTTTTAGGAAATGATCATGTGTTGCTGGACATTGGTGGGATATCAATGCCTAAAAACTAAGAAACAAGTACTATTTACTTTTTAATTTTTATAATTTTTTATTTATGAATCTAGTTTTAAATGTTTCTTTTAAAGTGCACCTTTAGGCTAGAATTTAGATGACATAACGTCATTAACAAAGTGTCTAGGAAAATAAACATAGATTAAAAGAAGCATAATACTGATACCTCGTTGATAGTTCTTTACACTTAACGTCGTGAATGTCTGAATTAGTTAGATACCTCCCTACATCCTCCTTTAAAAGAAGCACAATACTGATACCTCGCTGATAGTTCTTTACACTTAACGTCGTGAATGTCTGAATTAGTTAGATATCTCCCTACATCCTGCTTTAAAAGAAGCACAATACTGATACCTCATTGATAGTTCTTTACACTTAACGTCGTAAATGTCTGAATTAGTTAGATATCTCCCTACAACCTGCTTTAAAAGAAGCACAATACTGATACCTCATTGATAGTTCTTTACACTTAACGTCGTGAATGTCTGAATTAGTTAGATATCTCCCTACATCCTCCTTTAAAAGAAGCACAATACTGATACCTCGTTGATAGTTCTTTACACTTAACGTCGTGAATGTCTGAATTAGTTAGATATCTCCCTACATCCTCCTTTAAAAGAAGCACAATACTGATACCTCATTGATAGTTCTTTACACTTAACGTCCTGAATGTCTAAATTAGTTAGATATCTCCCTACATCCTCCTTTAAAAGAAGCACAATATTGATACCTCATTGATAGTTCTTTACACTTAACGTCCTGAATGTCTATATTAGTTAGATATCTCCCTACATCCTCCTTTAAAAGAAGCACAATACTGATACCTCATTGATAGTTCTTTACACTTAACGTCATGAATGTCTGAATTAGTTAGATATCTCCCTACATCCTCCTTTAAAAGAAGCACAATACTGATACCTCATTGATAGTTCTTTACACTTAACGTCGTGAATGTCTGAATTAGTTAGATATGTCCCTAGATCCTCCTTTAAAAGAAGCACAATACTGATACCTCATTGATGGTTCTTTACACTTAACGTCGTGAATGTCTGAATTAGTTAGATATCTCCCTACATCCTCCTTTAAAAGAAGCACAATACTGATACCTCATTGATAGTTCTTTACACTTAACGTCGTGAATGTCTGAATTAGTTAGATATCTCCCTACATCCTCCTTTAAAAGAAGCACAATACTGATACTTCATTGATAGTTCTTTACACTTAACGTCGTGAATGTCTGAATTAGTTAGATATCTCCCTACATCCTCCTTTAAAAGAAGCACAATACTGATACCTCGTTGATAGTTCTTTACACTTAACGTCGTGAATGTCTGAATTAGTTAGATATCTCCCTACATCCTCCTTTAAAAGAAGCACAATACTGATACCTCATTGATAGTTCTTTACACTTAACGTCGTGAATGTCTGAATTAGTTAGATATCTCCCTACATCCTCCTTTAAAAGAAGCACAATACTGATACCTCATTGATAGTTCTTTACACTTAATGTCATGAATGTCTGAATTAGTTAGATATCTCCCTACATCCTCCTTTAAAAGAAGCACAATACTGATACCTCATTGATAGTTCTTTACACTTAACGTCGTGAATGTCTGAATTAGTTAGATATCTCCCTACATCCTCCTTTAAAAGAAGCACAATACTGATACCTCATTGATAGTTCTTTACACTTAACGTCGTGAATGTCTGAATTAGTTATATATCTCCCTACATCCTCCTTTAAAAGAAGCACAATACTGATACCTCATTGATAGTTCTGTACACTTAACTTCGTGAATGTCTGAATTAGTTAGATATCTCCCTACATCCTCCTTTAAAAGAAGCACAATACTGATACCTCATTGATAGTTCTTTACACTTAACGTCGTGAATGTCTGAATTAGTTAGATATCTCCCTACATCCTCCTTTAAAAGAAGCACAATACTGATACCTCGTTGATAGTTCTTTACACTTAACGTCGTGAATGTCTGAATTAGTTAGATATCTCCCTACATCCTCCTTTAAAAGAAGCACAATACTGATACCTCATTGATAGTTCTTTACACTTAACGTCGTGAATGTCTGAATTAGTTAGATATCTCCCTACATCCTCCTTTAAAAGAAGCACAATACTGATACCTCATTGATAGTTCTTTACACTTAATGTCATGAATGTCTGAATTAGTTAGATATCTCCCTACATCCTCCTTTAAAAGAAGCACAATACTGATACCTCATTGATAGTTCTTTACACTTAACGTCGTGAATGTCTGAATTAGTTAGATATCTCCCTACATCCTCCTTTAAAAGAAGCACAATACTGATACCTCGTTGATAGTTCTTTACACTTAACGTCGTGAATGTCTGAATTAGTTAGATATCTCCCTACATCCTCCTTTAAAAGAAGCACAATACTGATACCTCGTTGATAGTTCTTTACACTTAACGTCGTGAATGTCTGAATTAGTTATATATCTCCCTACATCCTGCTTTAAAAGAAGCACAATACTGATACCTCATTGATAGTTCTTTACACTTAACGTCGTGAATGTCTGAATTAGTTAGATATCTCCCTACATCCTCCTTTAAAAGAAGCACAATACTGATACCTCATTGATAGTTCTTTACACTTAACGTCGTGAATGTCTGAATTAGTTAGATATCTCCCTACATCCTCCTTTAAAATGTTAGGATCAATGCGAGATATTATCAGCACCTTCTTTTCAACTGTCTTGATGAAGGAATCACAGTTTGAATCTCTTGACATTGTACCAATCACAAGCTTGTTGAATTTCGCATTCCTACGTCTGAACCTCACATTCCTAAAAACATTATGCTTGCTTGTATTATCTAATGGATGGCACATATGTTGTCCTTCATTCTTCTTCCTGCTGACCCTTTTTTCGTACCTTGCTGACTGTTCCCTGGTTTTTTTCTTCTGTGACTGTACTAAGACTTTTTGTTTTCCAGCAGCACGTGTATTTATCTCGTTGTAATTGAAACTTCTAACGGTTTTGCCATTGGAATATACAGTTCTTCTAGTGGAAGTGAAGAAATCTTTCCTTCAAAATTGGAATCATTACTTACAGACCAAACCAACCGTCAGAAGGATTTTATTCTGATGGGCAATTTCAACATAAACGTGCTCGAAAAAAAATCACCCAACCACAAATATACTTGTGGATTTGTTAAAGTATTTTGGCCTTGAGCCAAACTGAGCCAGAACTCCAACGCGAGTAACTGAAACAGCTCAAAAACCCGAAGACAACATAATTTCAAATATTCATTATATCGCAGTATCCGTGGTTAACACGGCAATATCGGACCACTGTGGACAAGAAGACGTAATTAGCGGTAAAAAGCCAAAGGGAGTCCAACATTAATATAACAGTAAGGGACATTAGGCCTGGTAACCTAGCTCTTCTCAACCTATGCTTCCCTAGTGAAACATGGACTTTTCTAGAATCAACCAAGTCACTAGAACAACAGTTTCAAAACTTTAATGTGATTCAAAATTCTTATCTGCATACATGCTACTTTACAAAAACTATCAGAGTTTACCCGAAAATGACAAACAAGAGGATTACAACAGGTATATTGGTTTAGGGAGAGAGAAACTAAAATCAGTCTCCAAAATTTCAGTTATAATTTCAACAAGAGGATGTTTACCTCGTCCTTTTAAATTGTACAAGTAATTCTAATTAAACAAAAAATTATCCTTATTCCAAATAAAACTACCGGCCTATCTCAATTTGGCCAGTTCTGAGCAAAATATTAAAAAAATTATTTTTAACAAGAATGTTGCATTTTTTAAACAATTACAACCTACTTTATGAACAGCAATAATTTGGATTCAAGAAAGGTAAGTCAACAATAGACAAAGTGGTGAGTCTGATTAACGCAGTGGTTGTTGAAGTATTAGAAGGTCGAAATTCTACCTCAGGAGTGTTTCTTGACTTATCCAAGGCTTTTGACTGTGTTGCCCATAAAGAACTGTTGGTATCTCCGGAACCACATGACATTCGAGGTGTGCCACTCATGTCACTAAAATCACATCTCTTAGCCAGAGAACTCAAGTTATCCAAATCGAATAAAACTGTTTGAAATAAATAAAATTGACTTATTGTGTCCTTCAAGAATCCACTATTAGTGCTATACTATTTCTCCTGTATGTTAATAACATTAGTTCATCATTAAAGAACGGAAATGTGGTACATTATGCATGACAAAACTCTATCTTTTAGCAGAAACAATCGTTCTTAGCAAGCTTTTGTTGACATAAAACATTGTGTCCAACATTTAAACAGTCTCAATTTAAAAACACCTCACAGTCCAATGTCTTGGACTTTGTTTTGAGACATATGGATGTTGATGATGGTCTCACTATAATGTTGGCAGACTCCATACTGGAGGAAACCAAATTTTTAAAGTTCCTTGGAGTATACTTTTATCGAGGGTTGACATGGAATGCCCATATTAAAATGTTTGTGACAAAATTACCTCAGACATTTATGTTTTGAGGTTCCTAGTCAAATACTACCCCTACTCAGATTATGATGACGGCGTACTTTGACTTTATTTCCCCCCACCTTTCATACGGTGTGATACTGTGGGATCTTGTTAAACAGCCAAATTATTCAAGTTTTTATGTTGAAAAAAGGCGATTTGCAAAATCACACATTTATATTTTAGAGAGACGTTTAGAGAAACTTAAAAAAAAATGCAACTGATGACTCTCCCTGGTCTATATATATTACAAGCAACCCTGTATTGTGTGTTTAAGTGCGCACTGATGAGTGGTAGAAACATACGATCCTGTGAGACCAGAGGTAGGTAAAACTAACCACATAGAATTGTGGTTTATGAGTGACTGCCCTCCCATGTAGGCGTTCATTTCATCAATAAGTTGCCGAATCCGACCCAAGGAACATACCTACAATTTGTTTAAAGAGATTTCACTAACACCCAGTGAATAATTGTTTTTATAATTTTTTGCTATACCATGTTAATAATTGTTAATAGAAGAAAAATGATTGAATTGAAGTACATTAGTACAATTATGAAGAGTAATAATAGTTTCCTTTTTGAATTTCGATTAAAGGCGTCAATGTAATAAAATTATGTCAGTTAGAAATACGAAATATAACAGAGTTTAGACCTATTGGTCCTACAGAAACAATGTAAATAGTAATTGTTGTCTTAAAATAGGCAAACATTTATTTCAGTGAATAGTGTTAAATAGTAATATTTATGTATCTTAAATTGTATGAATTTAAGCCAAAACTTTTTTACTAAGGAAATAGGCATGTTAAAAACGCTGTATATTATTATGTAAGAATCCCTTAATATATATCACTTAACATCTCATGTTATCTAAGTTTAAATATAGGACGTGTTTAGATTTTAACATCTATAAAATAGTCGAGTTGTAGATATAAGCTATTAATAAGATACACATTTTAACGTGATAAATATCTTAATTAACTGTCAATGATGTTTATTTTATCTGTCAGTTACAAATAGTTAAGATGTAATGTAAACATATAAAGGATGAGTTTCAGTAATAGATAAAAGTAGGACCTGATACATTTAATTATTGTTTATATTCAATAAACCCATTAAAGGCCATTAGCCAACCGTAACCAATATTAAATAGCCACTATTGGTAACGGCGCTCGGTTCAGTGACAATTAGCTTCCCTAACGACGTTATTTACAGCCACCCTCCACTCGTAACTCCGTTTGGTTTGTATCAGGAAAAGTCGTTAATATGAAACCAATTTGAATTGATAACTATAACAAGACCTTGTTTATACTTGTTACAATAACAAATTTGGTAAATAATAAAATATAATGGTAAAATAGTTGGAGGTTTTAATATTACGTATTGATACAACTAATTAGACTGTAACACTATAGTAGCCTCTTCCATACTCAACGTTGAAATATTTCTTATTAAATTGTTACATATTTTTGTTCAAATATTTGTTCTCATATTACTTCAAAATGTAACTAATTAGTTAATTCTCAATAAGTAAGTGTGAATATAGTTATGTGTTCTTATTGTGAGTGTAACAGTGCATTACCGAACGAAAACAATATTTAATATTTATTTAAATTCTATAGTTACCACTTAAGGATTTGCTATTAAATATTACTATAAATAATCTAACTCTTTCCATAGTTTTTAAATTATATTCTAGATTATATAAATTACCATCTCATGCAGTTGCATCATTATTGCTGCATACTCTGGCATGCCTATTTCTTAGGGATTATACTGTTAGACATTGTTCTCTCGTATAAAGATGTAACTTCGACATGTTTGTTTAAGAACAAGTTATTAAGGAATGTGATATAATTAACACAAACAGGCATATCACAGGGTCAGTTCAGGATGGGTGGTTTCCTAACGTTTGTAACGGGATATAAAAGAGGCCTTTCTTTAGTATGATACGCGGATTTAACAGAATGTGTAATTTTAGTAGGTTAGAATGAGAATTATTATATAAAACATAATAAACCTAAGATTAGATAACTTTCAATAAAATAAAATGTTAACTGTCAAAAAATAGTAGATAAAAGATCCATATGAATGTCACATTTCAATGGATCCAAACAATTTTGTACATGTTGACATATTAGATCTATGACCAACAATTTACAGGACATGTGTTCTATCATGTTCTATAAACTTTAACTGTTTTAGGAAAGGATAATGTGTTGCTGGACATTGGTGGGACATCAATGCCTAAAAACTAAGAAACAAGTACTATTTACTTTTAATTTTTATAATTTTTTATTTATGAATCTAGTTTTAAATGTTTTTTTTAAAGTGCACCTTTAGGCTAGAATTTAGATGACATAACGTCATTAACAAAGTGTCTAGGAAAATAAACATAGATTAAAAGAAGCACAATACTGATACCTCGTTGATAGTTCTTTACACTTAACGTCGTGAATGTTTGAATTAGTTAGATATCTCCCTACATCCTCCTTTAAAAGAAGCACAATACTGATACCTCGTTGATAGTTCTTTACACTTAACGTCGTGAATGTCTGAATTAGTTAGATATCTCCCTACATCCTGCTTTAAAAGAAGCACAATACTGATACCTCATTGATAGTTCTTTACACTTAACGTCGTAAATGTCTGAATTAGTTAGATATCTCCCTACAACCTGCTTTAAAAGAAGCACAATACTGATACCTCATTGATAGTTCTTTACACTTAACGTCGTGAATGTCTGAATTAGTTAGATATCTCCCTACATCCTCCTTTAAAAGAAGCACAATACTGATACCTCGTTGATAGTTCTTTACACTTAACGTCGTGCATGTCTGAATTAGTTAGATATCTCCCTACATCCTCCTTTAAAAGAAGCACAATACTGATACCTCATTGATAGTTCTTTACACTTAACGTCCTGAATGTCTAAATTAGTTAGATATCTCCCTACATCCTCCTTTAAAAGAAGCACAATATTGATACCTCATTGATAGTTCTTTACACTTAACGTCCTGAATGTCTATATTAGTTGGATATCTCCCTACATCCTCCTTTAAAAGAAGCACAATACTGATACCTCATTGATAGTTCTTTACACTTAACGTCATGAATGTCTGAATTAGTTAGATATCTCCCTACATCCTCCTTTAAAAGAAGCACAATACTGATACCTCATTGATAGTTCTTTACACTTAACGTCGTGAATGTCTGAATTAGTTAGATATGTCCCTAGATCCTCCTTTAAAAGAAGCACAATACTGATACCTCATTGATGGTTCTTTACACTTAACGTCGTGAATGTCTGAATTAGTTAGATATCTCCCTACATCCTCCTTTAAAAGAAGCACAATACTGATACCTCATTGATAGTTCTTTACACTTAACGTCGTGAATGTCTGAATTAGTTAGATATCTCCCTACATCCTCCTTTAAAAGAAGCACAATACTGATACTTCATTGATAGTTCTTTACACTTAACGTCGTGAATGTCTGAATTAGTTAGATATCTCCCTACATCCTCCTTTAAAAGAAGCACAATACTGATACCTCGTTGATAGTTCTTTACACTTAACGTCGTGAATGTCTGAATTAGTTAGATATCTCCCTACATCCTCCTTTAAAAGAAGCACAATACTGATACCTCATTGATAGTTCTTTACACTTAACGTCGTGAATGTCTGAATTAGTTAGATATCTCCCTAAATCCTCCTTTAAAAGAAGCACAATACAGATACCTCATTGATAGTTCTTTACACTTAACGTCGTGAATGTCTGAATTAGTTAGATATCTCCCTACATCCTCCTTTAAATGAAGCACAATACTGATACCTCATTGATAGTTCTTTACACTTAACGTCGTGAATGTCTGAATTAGTTAGATATCTCCCTACATCCTCCTTTAAAAGAAGCACAATACTGATACCTCATTGATAGTTCTTTACACTTAACGTCGTGAATGTCTGAATTAGTTAGATATCTCCCTACATCCTCCTTTAAAAGAAGCACAATACTGATACCTCATTGATAGTTCTTTACACTTAACGTCCTGAATGTCTATATTAGTTAGATATCTCCCTACATCCTCCTTTAAAAGAAGCACAATACTGATACCTCATTGATAGTTCTTTACACTTAACGTCATGAATGTCTAAATTAGTTAGATATCTCCCTACATCCTCCTTTAAAAGAAGCACAATATTGATACCTCATTGATAGTTCTTTACACTTAACGTCATGAATGTCTGAATTAGTTAGATATCTCCCTACATCCTCCTTTAAAAGAAGCACAATACTGATACCTCATTGATAGTTCTTTACACTTAACGTCGTGAATGTCTGAATTAGTTAGATATCTCCCTACATCCTCCTTTAAAAGAAGCACAATACTGATACCTCATTGATAGTTCTTTACACTTAACGTCGTGAATGTCTGAATTAGTTAGATATCTCCCTACATCCTCCTTTAAAAGAAGCACAATACTGATACCTCGTTGATAGTTCTTTACACTTAACGTCATGAATGTCTGAATTAGTTAGATATCTCCCTACATCCTCCTTTAAAAGAAGCAAAATACTGATACCTCGTTGATAGTTCTTTACACTTAACGTCGTGAATGTCTGAATTAGTTAGATATCTCCCTACATCCTCCTTTAAAAGAAGCACAATACTGATACCTCATTGATAGTTCTTTACACTTAACGTCTTGAATGTCAAAATTAGTTAGATATCTCCCTACATCCTCCTTTAAAAGAAGCACAATACTGATACCTCATTGATAGTTCTTTACACTTAACGTCGTGAATGTCTGAATTAGTTAGATATCTCCCTACATCCTCCTTTAAAAGAAGCACAATACTGATACCTCATTGATAGTTCTTTACACTTAACGTCGTGAATGTCTGAATTAGTTAGATATCTCCCTAGATCCTCCTTTAAAAGAAGCACAATACTGATACCTCATTGATAGTTCTTTACACTTAACGTCGTGAATGTCTGAATTAGTTAGATATCTCCCTACATCCTCCTTTAAAAGAAGCACAATACTGATACCTCATTGATAGTTCTTTACACTTAACGTCGTGAATGTCTGAATTAGTTAGATATCTCCCTACATCCTCCTTTAAAAGAAGCACAATACTGATAACTCGTTGATAGTTCTTAACACTTAACGTCGTGAATGTCTGAATTAGTTAGATATCTCCCTACATCCTCCTTTAAAAGAAGCACAATACTGATAACTCATTGATAGTTCTTAACACTTAACGTCGTGAATGTCTGAATTAGTTAGATATCTCCCTACATCCTCCTTTAAAAGAAGCACAATACTGATAACTCATTGATAGTTCTTTACACTTAATGTCATGAATGTCTGAATTAGTTAGATATCTCCCTACATCCTCCTTTAAAAGAAGCACAATACTGATAACTCGTTGATAGTTCTTAACACTTAACGTCGTGAATGTCTGAATTAGTTAGATATCTCCCTTCATCCTCCTTTAAAAGAAGCACAATACTGATAACTCGTTGATAGTTCTTAACACTTAACGTCGTGAATGTCTGAATTAGTTAGATATCTCCCTACATCCTCCTTTAAAAGAAGCACAATACTGATACCTCATTGATAGTTCTTTACACTTAACGTCTTGAATGTCAAAATTAGTTAGATATCTCCCTACATCCTCCTTTAAAAGAAGCACAATACTGATACCTCATTGATAGTTCTTTACACTTAACGTCGTGAATGTCTGAATTAGTTATATATCTCCCTACATCCTCCTTTAAAAGAAGCACAATACTGATACCTCATTGATAGTTCTTTACACTTAACGTCGTGAATGTCTGAATTAGTTATATATCTCCCTACATCCTCCTTTAAAAGAAGCACAATACTGATACCTCATTGATAGTTCTGTACACTTAACGTCGTGAATGTCTGAATTAGTTAGATATCTCCCTACATCCTCCTTTAAAAGAAGCACAATACTGATACCTCATTGATAGTTCTTTACACTTAACGTCGTGAATGTCTGAATTAGTTAGATATCTCCCTACATCCTCCTTTAAAAGAAGCACAATACTGATACCTCGTTGATAGTTCTTTACACTTAACGTCGTGAATGTCTGAATTAGTTAGATATCTCCCTACATCCTCCTTTAAAAGAAGCACAATACTGATACCTCATTGATAGTTCTTTACACTTAACGTCGTGAATGTCTGAATTAGTTAGATATCTCCCTACATCCTCCTTTAAAAGAAGCACAATACTGATACCTCATTGATAGTTCTTTACACTTAATGTCATGAATGTCTGAATTAGTTAGATATCTCCCTACATCCTCCTTTAAAAGAAGCACAATACTGATACCTCATTGATAGTTCTTTACACTTAACGTCGTGAATGTCTGAATTAGTTAGATATCTCCCTACATCCTCCTTTAAAAGAAGCACAATACTGATACCTCGTTGATAGTTCTTTACACTTAACGTCGTGAATGTCTGAATTAGTTAGATATCTCCCTACATCCTCCTTTAAAAGAAGCACAATACTGATACCTCGTTGATAGTTCTTTACACTTAACGTCGTGAATGTCTGAATTAGTTATATATCTCCCTACATCCTGCTTTAAAAGAAGCACAATACTGATACCTCATTGATAGTTCTTTACACTTAACGTCGTGAATGTCTGAATTAGTTAGATATCTCCCTACATCCTCCTTTAAAAGAAGCACAATACTGATACCTCATTGATAGTTCTTTACACTTAACGTCGTGAATGTCTGAATTAGTTAGATATCTCCCTACATCTTCCTTTAAAATGTTAGGATCAATGCGAGATATTATCAGCACCTTCTTTTCAACTGTCTTGATGAAGGAATCACAGTTTGAATCTCTTGACATTGTACCAATCACAAGCTTGTTGAATTTCGCATTCCTACGTCTGAACCTCACATTCCTAAAAACATTATGCTTGCTTGTATTATCTAATGGATGGCACATATGTTGTCCTTCATTCTTCTTCCTGCTGACCCTTTTTTCGTACCTTGCTGACTGTTCCCTGGTTTTTTTCTTCTGTGACTGTACTAAGACTCTTTGTTTTCCAGCAGCACGTGTATTTATCTCGTTGTAATTGAAACTTCTAACGGAGTTAATGCCAGGTCTGTAGAACCAATTTCCTCTATGACAAATTCACTAAAGTTTATTTTAACCTTGCAGTTTATTTTAATGTTCCATTGATAAGACGATTGTCATAAATTACTGGTTTGACAATTCTTCCAAACCTGTTTACTTTATCTTCTATATTGAGAAATTTAACAACATTATTATACTTACTAAACACTGTAGTTAACATATCATTGCATGGTTCACATGCCAACTTGGATTAAAGTCCCAAAGTCACCATACACTCGGGTTCTTTGTTATAAATGTTCACACATTTACAATGAAACCACTTAAGGCAAAATTAATTTACACCGAATAGCTTTATCTCGCTTATTAACGGCTTTATAGTTTTAGCAGGACACACACAACGCACAACCATGACCGGAAGTACGACAGGAATTCGTCTACATTTCATCATTAGAGTTGTACTTTTATTGTTGGTTATATATAATTTTTTTATTAATAGGTTACAGTTAAACCCTTTTAATAATCATACTATCCCCAATTCAATAATATCAATGTGTTCTATTTACAGTTCTATGCATTGCACTATTAAACATTTAAGTAAACATAAATGATAAAAAAAACAAAAAAAAAAAAAAAAAAAACACCACAGTACGTATTTTAATACAATGTTACGTTAGGAAGTTAGGGGCATAAAGGTGAAATTATGGTATTCGAACCTAGCCTCAGCATTTGAAGAGTACAGGGGAAAAAGGGGGAATGTCAAAATTTGTCGTTTTTCAATAATTGAAGTTTTATGCTAGAATCTAATGCCTAGTTTATAAATACCGCTGTATATTTCTTATATTTTTATTTCAGCTGTATTATTGTATGGAGAAGATATATGCAGGTATTTCATGGAGGAAAATAACACATTTTTTATATTAATAAAATTTTAACAGTACAATGCACCTTTTTTGTAGGGAAAAAGGGGGAATGTCAGCTTCGTTTTAGGGAAAAAGGAGGATGGTCATTAAAAACTCAGGCTCCACCCTATCAATAATTATGTTTATTAAACCAACAATACAATACATTGATTTAAATAATACTTTTTCTTATATTTATAAAATGACTGACTTTGTTAGGATCTTTTTTTTTGGGGGGGGTTTACGGCTTTTTTGTGTTCCGGCTTTTCTACGCGTTTGGCAGCTTTCTTGGGTTCTGCCTTTTTTACTTGGTCAGCTTTTGGGAGGTTGCTGTAAAAGTCCCTGGCTTCTTGCCCACAAAACATTTTTAGTTCTTGTAGATCACTGAATTTCTCAAATGATATGGGAATTGCATCTGTAAAAAAAACCACATACTATAGGCCTAAATTCCAAATACATGATTGGAAATAAGGTAAAATGGTTACTTGTATCCTGTTTTAATCAAATACCTTGTCTTACAGTATGCTGCACTGGTGGGTTAAGGTTATGAAGGTTGGTAAGATTAGGTTATATGAGGTTGTTAGGTTATACCCGCGACAATATGCTGTAAAACAAGGTATTCTGGATAACACATAAAAATTTATGAAGTAAAAGACAGATTGAAGTAAAAAAAAGGTATTAAGGTTTCTGGGGGCTTTATAGGCCTGTACTCGTTAAGAGCAATAAACGACTTAGAAAAGGCAGGGATAAAACTTACGGAATAAATTATTTTTAAGTAACCACCTACTTACCGAGATATGCAGCTTCAGGAAGAACAAACTCTCCTTCACAAAGCTGAGGACCATCAACAGCAGTGTTGACTTGGCTTCATTGACTACATGACCTTCCCAGTGTCCAAAGTAAGAAAGTCTGAATTTTAGAAGTCGAGGATGTTGTTTCGTGACTACCAACTCCCTTACTGGTCTTGACTTAAAAGGACAACTTTTGTAATAGAGTTTACTGAAGAACATTGTCCACTTGCGAATAAGATCCTTATCAACCTCGATGACTTGAAATGGGGAAGGTTTCACTCTTGCACTTTGAAACTCTTTATACCAATCCTTAGGCAGTTCCAACCACTTTTTCTGATTGATACAAACCATATTTCGGTCACATTCTAAATAAGAATGTCCACGAATTGGGAAATTCATCTTAATCTTATCAAGTCTTTTTACATGGTGGACTAAATAGTGTACCATTCTAAAAACTGTCCAGTTTTTATTCTGGCCCCCACAGGAGTCGCAGAATATGTCTAGTTCTTTGACTTTAGGGTTCAGTTTAGTCATAACAAAGTTGAACAGAAATGAAGCAACTTCATCGGCTCCCTTCTTTGCAACTGTTTCGTCGTAAGCATAATAATACGATTCATTCGTTGATAGAATGTGTATATTAAACATGCATACGGTGAGCTGGCGTTTGTAATATACATCGTTTGTCGTTATATTGGGTACTGGCAAATTTTTTTGATAGTCCATGGCAATACTCTCTTTACTTTCATCTCTCTGACTACTTAGTCTTGATTGTGTCTTCCTAACATAAAACATGTGTGCTTTTGTTAAATACAGTTTGTTTTCCATTGATAGTTTCTTTAATTTGGCTTCTGCTATTTTTTTTTTTCTTCACTACCATCTTGAAAATTTCTTAACCCTGTTTGTATAGCTTTTACCTCTGCTATGTAAGAGTCACAGCTGCTGCAAGTGTCTTTGCGTGGATAACCAAATCCTATATTAAACTTTTCATTAAATATTTGCCTATATCTTTCATAGGATAGTGGATTATTTGGGTATTTTTCCTTGAATAACTCATACATTTTCTTCACACTCAACTCCGGTGGCAAGTACAGTTTTTTTGTTTTTTTAAGGCTGTAATGAGCTCTTTCACCTTTAAATGAAGCAATATGATTGTACACTGCATCAAAAGTTTCCTGCGAGAGTTTGTGTTTTCTGTTTGCATGCCTACCTCGCTTATCAACAGGGTGACTGCCGCTTTTTAAGTATCTTTGAATTATTTCTATTTTCTTCTTTGACACCCCATGTAACGAACAGAATGCTTTAAAGCAAACAGGGATTTCTACAATGCCATTATCTTTAGTAACTCTTACTCGATATGAATATGAGGCAGTGTGAAGCTTGGCGGCATTTTCATCTTGCCTAGGCCTACGTTGAACTATACGTGAAACAATTATGAGGCCAGCCAAATAGCTATTTTGTTCATTTACGGTTAGCTCATTAAATTTACCAATGATTTGCCTTCTATCCTTGTCATTGACTTGTTGAAAACATTTAAGTCTTTTACATTTACAATCAGGTCCTACCTCATGTGTACTAGCTAACAAACGTTTCCTCACATCCCTCAACCTTCCAGTACTTTTCTTCTTTTTAGGTTTCGTTTTACTAACAAAATCTTCATCACTACTCATTTTACTATTAAAATGTAACTACAATCACTAAAAACAATAAAGTACAAATCACTATTCCAGCAAAATGCACACTGCTAAGTAAACTGCATAACCTCAAAACTGACACCAATAATGAATAACAAAAGTATCAGCTGACAGTGAAAGCAGTGCTGCCAGTCTGACATTCCTCCTTATTCCCTTGAACCACATTGACCTTCCCCCTTTTTCCCCTGTATGGCATATTTTAAATATTGATTATTTCAGTGACTATACCCCTTACTACATTGTAACCAAAATATCTAAATCCGGCTTGTTTGGAAGATTATAAAACTATGATAACTTAAAAAAAACGATTTTTTGACATTCCCCTTTTTCCCCTGTACTCTCATTTGTGTGGCATTGTTGTGTAATTGACGCTTTGGGATTTTCACACTCTGCGTAAATAAAAGTGATGTCTTAAAATACAAAATAAATTGTTATAAAATTTAATGCCTATATTAGTTAGTATAATATTAGGATTCTTTTGTTAAATTAATATTATTACTATTCCATACAAATTTATTTTACCAAGACAAATATAATTATATATATTTTAGGATGTAATAAATTTAAAAAACTGAGTACCCTTATATTGTTTATTAAAACTCATTACACAACATGTTTCGACTTTATTGTCATTTTCGATGACAATAAAATGACAATAAAGTCGAAACATGTTGTGTAATGAGTTTTAATAAAAAATATAAGGGTACTCAGTTTTTTAATTTTATTACATCCTAAAATACGTAAGTAGCCCTAATTTTTAACTTTATATTACTTAATATATATACACACTTAAATAATTGAACAAAGCTTGTTTACTAAATATCCACATCTAGTATGGTTGATTTAATAGTAAGAGATACTTACTCTATTTGATTATTATTTATAAATTCCATAAATATATTGACGTGAAATTTTTTTATGTGGAACAGTTGCATATTTTTTGGATCTAAATACAGTAAAAACTGTAATAACAAATAAATAGCAAACACTTTTAGATCTTAAAAACAACAGTACATAAAAAACAAATTATAACTGAAATTAATTAATTCAATTTTAAATACTAATACGATCCATTGGCTTTCATAAAACAAACGAATGATATCGTTCCCTTTTGAATGATATCTAAACGTTACTGCAATTGTTAACCGACGTTGGAATTTCCTGTGTCCTAAATGTTATTACCAAATTGTGTTTCTATAAAGATATTTGACATTATAGACATTTATAGAAGCCTTGTATATACTAAATATTATATTTAGATCAAATACTAGTGGAAAATAACAAGTCAATGAAGAACTGTTTATGGCTTAGTGATAACTTGTAGAGCAATGCGATCAATTCACTTCAATGAAAAATAATTCTGTATATGATATTATAAATTAGGTTTTAGGGATTTCTGTCTGATTTCAATACCTAACCATAATCTATATTCATTCTACATTTTTAACTTAGATTTATTTATAAGGTCAAAGCAAATCATGGCAGTTGTTAAATTTCATTATCTCATGCAAAACATTTAAAATGTATCTAAATCCTTCCAAACAATTTGTTTATATAAAGAAATGAGACTATTAGGCTGTGATTAACAAAATAGTGTTATTTTCGTAATACATATTTACTTGTCTGCCAATCGAAGTGTTAACATTATTCTAAAAAATAGAATATTTATGAGTACAAAAACTGTAATAAAACATACAAACAAAGGAGTTAGGAAGATTTTTTATAACAGTTTTAAAATTAAAATTAGTCTACTAGTGATCGATTATTTACAATACATATTTATAAAGAAATAAATACTTCTTTTTAAGAGTATAGAGCATGTTTTTTTCTTGTCTTCACAATACTGTTTTCTAAATAATTTTACTTCAAGTATCACAGAGTATGACCAAGTATGTTTATGACTATATGTTACTTGTTTGTAATTGTAATACTTTGAAAATAAATAAAATAGTCATACAAATTCAAAGTACAATTTAACGAATTGATTATGTCTAATAGTTAATTAATTATGAAATGCCATTTAAAAATATACATGAGATTTTCATTATTTTTTAATTAAAAAGGGAAATGTGTAATGAAAATTTCAGAGTGGTTAAGAAGCGGTGGATGAAGATTAAGTCGGAGCTACGCTCTCTCGGTATTCAGCGGCCTTTATTGAATATAAATTGGCTTATCATTGATTTAAAATAAAATGTAACGTAAAAATACAGCACCGATTGTAGAATTTTTTATTGTTTAGTGGTTCGATTTTCAGATTATAGATGGGTAGATTTTTTATACAAAAAATATATGGTTAGATGGAAATCTAATATAAAACTCGTTAATAGTAAAGAGTATTGTGAAAATTAAGACATAAAACTCCCAAATAAAAAACGTACAGTTTACTTGAGTCTTAATGTAATTTTTCCAATTTAATAACAAAACAATATATTTTAAGCTTAATTCGTAATTGAATCGAATTATTGAATTTAACCGCAATCTTGCCTGAATACAGGTGGCGGTTCTGATTATTTTTTATTTAACTTCATGTATAAAAATGTATTTCAAATTTCCGTTTTAGTAAATTAAACCTCTTACTATGTTTCGGACAGTTTCATAGATCGTATTGTCTGAGGGAATTTACTAATACATTAGCGTTTTGTAAGAGGGTACAATATAATGTGCTTTAATGCACATTAATACAAAATATAACTATCCTCTCAATTTTAGATAGTTTTAAGAGATTATTTTAGGTAATTTTTTGTCAGTAGGTTCATTAAAAAATTAATAGACAACCAGGCTGTGGTATATAGACTTATGGTAAAATTTTGTATTTAAGAGAAGTACAATTTAAATATACTTCCGAATGAATATAAATTATTTTTATTTACGTAAGTTTTGTTTGGAATTATCTTTTTGAAAGTGTATTTACTATAACAAGAATGATTAAACTTAAAATACCACCTTATGTGTGATCGATTCAGTAAAAAGGAATTATTTTCCATACTAGCGAGCAGCACAAGACGCAAGCTTTTCTAATCCGTATATACCTGAGACCTATAACCTGTATCACTCCGCGAGTGTTACATATCTATGCTAATATGTATCAGCCTCCATATACAGCTTTAACATATATCTCTTGAAGTTAAAGCAATTATGATTTGGACTATATACTTAGTAATATAATGTTGTTGAAAAAGCAACTGAATTGTTTCAACAAAAACTTTTGAAATATCAACTAAATAGTGCACCCCCATCGCCGTGTGTGATAGAAATGAGACGTGAGCAAGCCCTTTCAAATTAATATTAGTGCGAACGGTAGATAACGAGAGGTGAACATTAGATATTCTGCTATATAAATACTCTGAGTCCAATATGCTCAAGAACAGTGGATTCACCACTGCTGAATGTCCTAGAACTGGTGAATCCCACAACTTTAAAAGAATATAATTCAATAAAATAAATACATCTCATGAAGTGTGAAATATCATTCTTCCTACTTCCTGTTTAGTTTATTAGATATCTTATAATACTATAATTATGTTTGTTAAGTTCAAAGTGCTGATTTTTGAATAGTAAAATCAGTCGCAGATATCACTCTGAGTGCTCTTTTCTGTAGATATACTTATTGCACTATGGAGAATGCAGGGACCTAAGCCCTATTGAGTATTAGGTCAGATACACCAAAGAAGACATTGTTTAAAGTCAAGAAGGCAACGTTTACTGTTGCACTGGTAAAATATAGTAATTAATAATATAATTTCGCGTTCATTTTTGTATGGTTTTATTATTACCTCAAAAAGTACACCAAATATGTAATGTAATCATTGTTTAAGCCTCTTGAGCTGATATATATAACAAATAATAAGGTTAACGTACCTTTGTCGTCTTCAGCTAGAAATATTTTATTAGATTACTGGTTTCAGAGCAAGAACTCCATGGTCACATCCACTGTTTTGACAACGTACAGTGGATGTGACCATGGAGTTCTTGCTCTGAAACCAGTAATATAGTAAAATATTTATAGCTGAAGACGACAAAGGTAAGTTAACCTTATTATTTGTTATTTAATGTAAGTTACAAATAAGCGTGGTTTCTTTTTTTATGATGGTGGCATAGAATGAATGTTTATCTCTACAAGAAAATCAAGGCAAAATATGAAAGCATGTGTGTTTTGAACAAGTAAGACACGTGCTTAAATATGTGTGCCTTGAAATAGCCACAAAAACAAGTAGTATTAGGGGAAATATTGTGTAAAATACACAACAGTAAAAATACTATCAGCTAATTAATATTCATAAACATATAACTAATGCAGTTTAGATTTATATGATACTTTTTTACATTGGGGAACGTTATCTACTTTTAAAAGTATATGAAAGACAGTGTTAAATAATATTTTTACAAAACATTAAAAGTATCTTTTTCTTTATAAAAAGGGTAAAATGAATTTATAACAAAACAAAAAAGTACGGATTTCTCATAGTTCTTTTTAAAACTGTTACTATTGTAAAAGGTTAAATGTATATTATATACAAATGTAATCAGTAATAACCGAACATTACTATATTCAACATGTAAGTATGAAAAGTATTACAACATAATACTATTACTATATAATTTAAGATTATCCTTTGCTAGAGAAAGATGAACTCATGAAAAAAAATAAACATGTAAGAGGTAACATTAAATAAACTATACAACATTACAAATAGGCTTCAAAATTATTACTAATATTTAATATAGTATCAAATTAAATCAGTTTTTTTTTTCAGTGGACATTTAAAATGTATTGCAAAAGTCAATTTTACTTTAAGAGATATTTTATACCTAGTTAAAAAATTTCACACACACTACAAAACAATCTCTCAAACATAACTATATTAATATCATATTGTTCTAAATTTTGGTACTGGAAAATTATATTACGAAAACAACTTGAGAATTAAAAACGATTTACAAACAAGTCCTGATAACAACCTGAAATAGAATAAAATTATAAATGTCAGATCAATTAATTTGCAATAGAATAGTAACATAAGGTGTTATGAGAATTAAAATTGAAAATTAATTAATATTGACATTCAACAGACAAACTCATGACCATTAAAATCTCATTATAACCCTTTTTCTTTCTATTTTAGTCCAGTTTACTACGTCGTAGTGGGAGTGTGTTTGTAATTTGACCAATGTTTAGCCACAAAGTAATAAGCCAAAACCTTTTAGGGACGTTTTACACACAAAGAGTAACAAAGCAACCAATTATTATTTTACTGTATTGTGTTTTACTAATTTTCGTTTAAAATACACATACTGATTATAAACTAAACTGTAACAATAGAATAGAGCTTTTGATATAATGCTTTTGTATATAGAGCAAAGAGAAATTATATGATTAAAGACAATTAAAATTTGTAGTTACAAATGAGATCATAATAATGAAAAACTTAATGTTGCGTTGAAACAGATAAATCTAAAGGCAACATTTGCGGTAAGATTATTTGTATTGTATTTTTATCATATGGTTTAGATAAAACCTCATATTTTATTCCCCAAACGTTGTCAATTGGTTAGAATATTATGATACTTATGCAGGTGTTATGATGAGCTGTAAAATACTATGTGGTAGCTATAAATCATACTATCAAAGATCAAGTAAGTATATTTTATTTGGTAGATGATATTACTTAAGAGTTCTATAAAAGACTGTTAAATATTTTAAAAATAACTGTACGTGCCTATATTATTACTGTTCTCTAATATCATGTTTCCCGTGTTATTAAATAGTCTTAGGGCATTTTAGCTATTAACGATCTTATAAACTGTCCTGTATTGTCTTCACAGTAAATAAAAAAGAAGTTGGAATAGAAAAATACGTTCTTAATGTAAAAGGTATTTTAGTTTTAAGTCTATTTGCGACACCTCTAAAAACTGTTTTTTAGTTCTTGAAATACATATAGATATGTAAAAGGAAATGTATGATATTGAATAAATATTGGTATAGAATACTTAGTAGAACGTTTTCCAAGATATAATTCTCTGATGATGCACTTTTGTGAAAGAATTGTTGGATTTAGTATATATGTATGTATGCCATCCCAATATCACAGTGAATACCCAAATTTAAAGCATGGCACAATGATACAAATAGTTAATTTCATTGGAAATATTTCATTTAAAAAGTAAGATTCGTGCCACATAGTTCCTTTGTAATTTTATATACATGACTCTTCCAAGAAAGGCAAACGTCAATAATGAGCCCTAACTGCTTCATTTTTTTCACTTGCTGAATTTATATACAGTTTGTACAAACTAACCTATCAAAACATTTGGGCAAATGATAAATTAATTTATTCAAAAATACAGTATATTACTGTTTTATATTGAAAATCATATATCTTATCCATTCACTCAAGGCAAGAAAATTAATTGGAAGACAAAACTCCAAACACTCATGACCCATTCATGTCTATTTCCAACACTTCAAACACAATAACTCAGTGCCATGTCAATGGCAAAGAGACGTGGTTGGCCGTGAAACCTTTCATTGTACAAGTAATTAGTATAAATAAGAAATAGGAAAGGGATTTGGAAACTGTATTATTATTGTCAATCTATAAATAACAATTGATTATTATAATTAATAACCAAAGAAGGTTTGTTAGAGGTTTTTTGTTTTTATTTAAGTTAACTGTAAGTGCATTGTAAATGTATTATACCCCAAAGAGCTACCACAACACATCCTATCTTGGTGGTTTTGTATCAAAGCAGACTGTAGGTATAACAATTTACTATGAGAATTTATAACCACACTTCATCACCACAACTCCTCCTTTGGTAGGGGTTTCACATCAAAGCTAGCTGTAAGTGTAACAATTCACTTCGAGAATTTATCGCCACGTAGAGAGCTGCCTCATCACCTCATTTGGTGGTGTTTCCATATCCAAGATAGATGCAAGTGTAACTTCGGGAGTTTATCGGCACCTAGAGAGCCGCCTCATCACCACAACACTTACATTAGTAATCGTTTTGTATTCGATCAAGCTGTAAGTGTAACAATTCACTTCGGGAATTTATCGCCACCACAACACTTCCCTTAGTAGTGGTTCGTATCTGAGCAAGCTGTAAGTGTAACAATTCACCTTGGGAATTTATCGACACCTAGAAAGTTGCCTCACCATCACAATACCTCTTTTTGTGGTGTTTTCATATCCAAGGTAGCTGTAAGGGTAACAAGTTACTTCGGGAATTTATCGGCCTCTAGAGAGCTGTCTCATCACAACACTAAACTTCCCTTAGTAGTGGTTTCGTATCCGAGCAAGCTTTAAGTGTACCAAGTCACTTCGGGAATTTATCGCCACCTTAAGAACTGCTTCACCACCACAACACTTCCCTTAGTAGAGGTTTCGTATCCGAGCAAGCTGTAAGTTTAACAATTCACCTTGGGAATTTATCGGCACCTATAAAGTTGCCTCATCACCACAATATCTCTTTTTTTGTGGTGTTTTCATATCCATGGTAGCTGTAAGGGTAACAAGTCACTTCGAGAATTTATCGGCACCTAGAGAGCTGTCTCATCACAACACTAAACTTACCTCAAAAGTGGTTTCGTATCCGAGCAAGCTTTAAGTGTACCAAGTCCCTTCTGGAATTAATGGCCACCTTAGGAGCTGCTTCATCACCACAACACTTCCCTTAGTAGAGGTTTCGTATCCGAGCAAGCTGTAAGTTTAACAATTCACTTCGAGAATTTATCAGAACCTAGAGAGCTGCCTCCTCACCACAATACCTCTTTAGGTGGTGTTTTCAATATTACAGGTAAGTGTAACGATTCACTTCGGGAATTTATTGGCACCTAGAAAGAAGCCTCATCAACACAACAATTCCCTTAGTAGTGGTTAAGGATCCGAGCAAGCTGTAAGTGTAACAATTCACTTCGGGAATTTATCGGCACCTAGAGCGCTGCCTCCTCACCACAATACCTCTTTTGGTGGTGTTTTCATATCACAGGTAAGTGTAACGATTCACTTCGGGAATTTATTGGCACCTAGAAAGAAGCCTCATCAACACAACAATTCCCTTAGTAGTGGTTAAGGATCCGAGCAAGTTGAAAGTGTAACAATTCACTTCGGGAATTTATCGGCACCTAGAGAGCTGCCTCCTCACCACAATACCTCTTTATGTGGTGTTTTCAATATCACAGGTAAGTGTAACGATTCACTTCGGGAATTTATTGGCACCTAGAAAGAAGCCTCATCAACACAACAATTCCCTTAGTAGTGGTTAAGGATCCGAGCAAGCTGTAAGTGTAACAATTCACTTCGGGAATTTATCGGCACCTAGAGCGCTGCCTCCTCACCACAATACCTCTTTTGGTGGTGTTTTCATATCACAGGTAAGTGTAACGATTCACTTCGGGAATTTATTGGCACCTAGAAAGAAGCCTCATCACCTCAACACTTCCTATAGTAGGTAGTGGTTTTGTACCCGAGCAAGCTGTAAGTGTAACAATTCACTTAAGGAGTTTATTGCCACTTAGATAGCTGCTATATTACCACAATACCTCTTTTTATGGTGTTTTCCTATCCACGGAAGCTTTAAGTGTAACAATTCACTTCGGGAATATATCGGTACCTAGAGAGCTGCCTCACCATCACAATACCTCTTTTTGTGGTGTTTTCATATCCAAGGTAGTTGTAAGTGTAACAACTTATTTCGGGAATTTATCGTCCCCTAGAGAGCTACCTCATCACCTCAACACTTCCTATAGTAGTGGTTTTGTATCCAAGCAAGCTGTAAGTGTAACAATTCACGTCGGGAATTTATCGTCCCCTAGAGAGCTACCTCATCACCTCAACACTTCCTATAGTAGTGGTTTTGTATCCAAGCAAGCTGTAAGTGTAACAATTCACGTCGGGAATTTATCGTCCCCTAGAGAGCTACCTCTTCACCTCAACACTTCCTATAGTAGTGGTTTTGTATCCAAGCAAGCTGTAAGTGTAACAATTCACGTCGGGAATTTATCGTCCCCTAGAGAGCTACCTCATCACCTTAACACTTCCTATAGTAGTGGTTTTGTATCCAAGCAAGCTGTAAGTGTAACAATTCACGTCGGGAATTTATCGTCCCCTAGAGAGCTACCTCATCACCTCAACACTTCCTATAGTAGTGGTTTTGTATCCAAGCAAGCTGTAAGTGTAACAATTCACGTCGGGAATTTATCGTCCCCTAGAGAGCTACCTCATCACCTCAACACTTCCTATAGTAGTGGTTTTGTATCCAAGCAAGCTGTAAGTGTAACAATTCACGTCGGGAATTTATCGTCCCCTAGAGAGCTACCTCATCACCTCAACACTTCCTATAGTAGTGGTTTTGTATCCAAGCAAGCTGTAAGTGTAACAATTCACGTCGGGAATTTATCGTCCCCTAGAGAGCTATCTCATCACCTCAACACTTCCTATAGTAGTGGTTTTGTATCCAAGCAAGCTGTAAGTGTAACAATTCACGTCGGGAATTTATCGTCCCCTAGAGAGCTACCTCATCACCTCAACACTTCCTATAGTAGTGGTTTTGTATCCAAGCAAGCTGTAAATGTAACAATTCACGTCGGGAATTTATCGTCCCCTAGAGAGCTATCTCATCACCTCAACACTTCCTATAGTAGTGGTTTTGTATCCAAGCAAGCTGCAAGTGTAACAATTCACGTCGGGAATTTATCGTCCCCTAGAGAGCTACCTCATCACCTCAACACTTCCTATAGTAGTGGTTTTGTATCCGAGCAAGCTGTAAGTGTAACAATTCACCCAAGGAGTTTATCGCCACTTAGATAGCTGCTACATTACCACAATACCTCTTTTTATGGTGTTTTCCTATCCGCGGTAGCTTTAAGTGTAACAATTCACTTCGAGAATTTATCGCCTTCTGGAGAGCTGCCTCATCATCACAACTTTTTTCTCGTAGTATTTCCACTCTACAGTCAGCTCTAAGTGCAACAATTTGGTGGTAATAATATCATCTCTTGGAGAGCTGTCAGTAAATATTAAATTAACAATCTTAACATTTGTTTTTAAGTAACAATAAGCTGTTATTCTTTAGTTATTGGAGTAAAATTTAGAACGATAGATAAGGGCATGTGTGGTTGTATTATTTATTTAATTATGTAGTGTAAGATAACATTAATCTAACTACAGGCTGACTAAAGTTCTATTGAGTTCGATGATTTTGGTTAAGCAAATGGTTCATTGGTGTTCCTACGAAACGCCAGGAGACATCATCTAATCTTTTGACATATTCTTAATTAGCACATTAATGTTTGTCAAATGGACTTAACGAGAAACAAATAAAAAGTTTAGAAATGTTCTCATGAGAAATTGTTAAGCCACATTTAAATTTGTCGGTTTAAATGTGTCCCTTAGACCACATTGATTCAAGAAGAAATTGTGGTTTCTTAGATTTTTTTGGACCATTTAAATCAACCGGTTTACCAAACATTTTAAAACTGGTCTCCAACTAATAAACTTCATCCCCAAAAGCAGAACATTGAACGATTCCAAAGTACATTGAATTAATGAAAAGAATAGCAACAGCCTATGAAATTCAATGCAGCAGCTCATGATCACAGAATCATAGCATGGGTACAGGCCGCACGTGTAGTGGCGGGCCTGTACCACCGCACGTGTAGGGGTGGGCGGGTGAGTCAGTACCACCGCACGTGTAGATGGGTGTATGAGTGGGTGGGTCTATGCCCCTGTGTGTGTTTGGGTGGGTGGTTCAATACCACTGTGTGTATGGGTGGGTGGGTCTATACCCCTGTGTGTTTAGGTGGGTGGTTCAATACCACTGTGTGTGTATGAGTAGGTGGGTGGATCAATACCCCTGTGTGTATGGTTGGGTGGATGGGTCAATACCACGGTACGGGTCAATACAACTGTACATTATATAAAAATGTTCCAATGTAGAGCTCAGGTAACCTGTATCAGAAGATTACAGTTACCTGTGATGATAGGGATGCAATTTTGTTAGTCATGATTTTTGCAATAAAACATATTACGAGTATTATTAGCATACAATGGATGTACACCCCCCCCGCAAATGTACAACCACCCGTTCTAAACTGAAACTTTTGTGATAACTTCACATGTAGGCTTTTATACACTGAGAGAAATGGAACTGATTCTTGTGAGAGATTCATGGTCTCGGTACGGCTAACCCCGGCCTTTACTATAAGCACTCTTATCGCAATGGAAGTAAAGTAACACTTTCTCTCTATGAAAAATCCTCCACTGAGGCAGTAATACATCACATAATGACAGTTTTGTTCCTCAGTATTTAACAAACTATACAATGAAAATTATTGAAGTCTAAAACTCAAATACACCTTTCTGTATTATTTAATGTTAAAATATGAAGGTTAAATAAAACCACATGATATAAACTAGAAAAGTGTGAAGTAGGACTACACTCAAGTATTATATTAACTAAGTAGTTGATAACTGATCTGTTACTAACTTGATTTAGGTTTCATTGCTTTGATAGTGCAGTTTGTCTTATTAAATGCCTTTAAATGATTCGTTTAAGTGATTCGTTTTATTTCATCATCCTTGTAAAACGGATTTGATATTAAAGAATTGTTTGACTTTTTTGCGTCAAAGAAATAACAATAAATGGTATTTGTTCCATCTTGGTGCCAAATTTAAAAATATGAAATGTAATTATATTGTAGTGTATTTATAAATTTATTTTATATTAACTCGTTTAAAAAAAATTTAATGGACACTGTAGTGTCCTATAGTATACTGATAGGATACTACTATACTGTGTATTGTATTTCATTACCCTAATATATTAGTGTGCATTTTAAAACGTATTGATTACTAATTTATAGACTTATGTATTTCCAGAAATGTTTCATAATTTATTTTAATTTCTTAGGCGTTTTAGAAAACAAACTATTATCTCTAGAAAACTATACTCAATGACATATTTGTATTACTATTAAGTAAAAAGACTCAAAAATAATTATTTACTCATTTTAAGTTTGTTATTAATATATTGTTCTAAAAAGATTTTTATAGCAAAGAAGATACTACCAACATAATATTTCATTACCTTTGACAGTAAAACGATATTAAATAAAAGGATATCCAAACCTATATCATCACAATGGTTGGCTGTTTATAACAAACAAAAACATTTAATGATACCCTAAACCTGACGGATATGAGGGTACTGGTGTCAAAGCTTGCAACAGAGCTGGGGCAATAAAACCTATTAGGGTCACCTTAGCAAGTAGGGCGTCTCTTAATATCCTTTTGCCCAGGTTTAGTGTCTGTGTGTTTTGAAGTATTTATAAACATGTTACATGTATACGTAACTGAATTCAATATTTATAGCAGCATGGCCACAGTAACGAAATTATCTATCTCCATCATAATTTGAGTGAAGGGTTCACGCATTAACCAATATCATACTCTAGGATAGTGTTTAACCAAAAAAACTCTATAATATTCTGAGAGGAAAATCTCACCCAAATACCACCATCATCATCAATTTTCGGAGTTTATCTAAAAATCACCATAATAATCTAAGGGGGGTGGGCTCAAACCACAAACCACCATCATCGTCAAGGTTGGGGGTTTACCCTTATATCACCATCATTATTTAGGTAGGGGTCTCTATCATAAACCGCCATTAGAATATTAGGGTGAGGGGGATTCACCCATTGACCGAAGTCATCATTAAGTCGAAGGTCTCACCCATATACCACCATAATCATCTAAATGAGGGTTTGACACATACAGCGCCATCATCATTTAATTGCGGGTTCACCTATCCATATACCACCATCATTATCATCTAGGGGGGAGGCTTCAACTAAAAACCACCATCATCATCCACAAAAATCTCAAGGATATACGTTGAAGAAAGGTGACGGTAGGTACACAGTGCTATACGGGATGTATTTAACGTGCTTTCATTGGTGACATCAAACGAAGTGCCTTTATTTCAATAATTAATGACAACAAATAAGAGGCCATTTCTCCAACGAAATACCCTTGGTGAGTGTGACACTTTCTTCTTGATATCTTAGATCATGTGAGAATTTCTTAATAACATTAAGAGGTAGTAAAAACCTGAGATTATTTTGAACATAGTTGCACTCACTAGGGAGCAAGGAACTTTAGAAGCTAATATAATCGTCACTGTTTGTATCCTATTACTAAGGGCTCTTTTTCTACAACGTTGCAAAGCTCTAATAAAAGAACTAACTATTGACTGGCATGAAATAACGTATAAATAATATTTTAACTTTATCAACATTTAAAAAATATATTAACGGGAACAATATGTACTACTAAATTTTGTTCCAAAACGTTTAGTTAATTTTAAATTTTCCATCCATTATTTGAAGATATTCCTTTGATGACCATAGTTAGTTTTCTCATTCTTTACTAATCAATTTCAAAACACAAAATTGATTAGTGTAAATGGGTTTGACCTAATCTAAATGGACTGTTAACCTTTGTAGTGGGTTAGAGTGGTTTTGATCTTGATCTGTGTTTGACATAGAGTCTTGATCACTTGAGGTCTCCCATCAGCAAACAGTAAGAACAAACGGAATGTTGCAGGCAACAAGGACAATATATAATTCAATTTATTATGAAATAAAACAATACAGCCTTTTTATTAGTGTTAATAATGTTATAATTAGCATGAACAACAACTTTATGAACTAAATAGAACACATTTAACTATTAGTAGATTGACATTGGAATGAAACAGATATTCATATGTCTTTCTTAGGTTGTCCCTGGTTTTAATTTTTGAATTAATACTTGGATTATTAGAGTTAATTGGGGCATAATTAAATATTGGATATATACTCTTATATTGAGGAAACAAGAAATATGAAGGTTATAAATACAAGGTGTACTGATTTATGTTAAATAGGTACACATCACATTGTTTTAAAAAAAAATTTTATATTTCGGCAATACAGCCTGAAGCCATTTTCAAACATTTAACAATATAAATAGTTTTTTAAATATATATTATTTAGTAGATTATACGTTTCTTAAAATATTTAAGAAATTATTTAATCAATGAAAATAATTGTTTATAGACAATATGAGTTTGATAAAAATTGTTTACTTTAAGTTTAAGCCTAATGTGACGGAAATATCATGTGTTAGATCTACAACACGTGGCGTTTCGACCGGCATCAGGTCTCATCAGTGGGCACTGCCATGTGCCCATACGCCCTGTACGCCTGGCCTCCACACCTACTGGCAAGCGAGGTTCTTACACTTGCCCTCTACAGTCCAGGATCAACTAATTCTTCTTACTCTTCAGACAAGACCCAGTTTAAGATAAACAACTGGACTGTAGAGGGCAAGTGTAAGAACCTCGCTTGCCAGTAGGTGTGGAGGCCAGGCGTACAGGGCGTATGGGCACATGGCAGTGCCCACTGATGAGACCTGATGCCGGTCAAAACGCCGCGTGTTGTAGATCTAACACAAAATTGTTTAGTCACTTATTAATTTTGAATTTTATTTAATACTTCTGATTTTAAAAAAATGATGTAATGTGTAGCCAATTAACATAAATCAGTAATGAACACCATCACAAAAAATACATACCGTCAAGAATTGATAATACAATGTGTTTCTTTTAAAACGCAACCCAAGATTTGGAAAACAAATGGCAAACAAAATAAATACCGGTATCTATAACGGAATTTATTATAATTAACAATTATTACTACTATTAATATGATTTTAATGACATTTTTGTTGAGGTCTTAAAACAACCAACTTTGTTTTAAAATATTCCTCCAAAATAAACACTCTCTGGTCTTTGCTCAAAACCATGTCTCTAACCTCAACTTGATGACATTGCACGAAACCTAAATAGATTGAACAACAATGCAACAATTTAAATTAGGTAATAGACAAGGAGAAAGAAGAACCAGGGCTACCAACCTACGAACTTGTAATTATCTTAACCTTAATTTTCTGTACTTGTAAATAGGGTTGCGTTTTAAAAGAAACACCCTGTATTTGTATATTTATTTACTTTCAATTAAATCAAAAAAAAGAGTAACAATAATATTTTTATTTTTATTATTTATTTTCTTATTTAAGTTAAAAAATATGTTTTTTCACTCTCAGTTTTTGGATTATCTTTCTATCCTATATGTGGAAAGGTAATCTATAGCTAGAGAGTTGTAATTAAATATAATTTTCTACATTTACTAAACATACAAATGTAAACAAAAACAAAAATAAAATGGAGCAATAAATAATATATAACACAAATTTAACAAAATATAATTTAAAATTCATTATATTTCAATACCATAGCATACACTAAATAAACTGTTCCATCACTAATTTAAAATGTTTATAAAACCATGATATTTCTTTATTATTATATTTTCATCAAATAATCTGTATTTACTTGTTCTTGTCAACTATTTACATTTTTGCAATTATATTTACTTTTGCTAATATAACATTATAGGTTCTATAAATATAGAAATTCGACTAAGAAAATATCAATCTAGACAGAAATGATACTTAAATATTGATTCAAATCTTCAGAATAAGCTTAAAGTAATTTGAAATAACGAAAATTGTGTATCTTTAAATACGAGTTAGATTTTATTGCTGGAGTGTCATTTATAATGACTCATAAACTTCTGATGTATAGTCGATAGTTATAAAATAATTCTATCCTAACATATGCCAGCAGTTTATTACATTACATAAAAACCCAATTAAAATTAAGTTTAAATCACTAAAAACGAACAGACCACGACCAAAACAGTAGACACAGTTCCTGAAGTAATCCTAAAAATGTAATAGCATACAGTTGAGTTTAGCCCTCTGACACTTTTCCTCTCATACCTCTCAAGTTTACGATTTTTTTATTTGTTAAAACCTTGCAGTCACAGGAAATATTTAGTTTATGACACCAGGGGCAAATGATTGTCTGCTGCAGATGTCCTCTGTTGTAAACGGGATTATACGAGCGATAAAGTGACTAAACTTTGGCTTTTGGAATCAAAGAAAGAAGCGACAAAATATCAATCTAGTTTAAGATGAAGAACGCGAAGAAAGAAATACTATTATAAATACTTACATAGTGATTTTCATAGTACTTATTGCTAAAAAAATATAATATGTATCTATACCGTGAGCAAATAACATTTTTATACCACACTGTTTAACTATTTCAAAGTTTTATACCTCTCAGAAAAAGACATTTTTTCTGTGAGAATACTCATAATAATTTATTTATTATTTGCTAAATTATAAATAGAAATCTTGTAGTAGGAATCACCAATCAGTGTCGCCATACCGGTATTGGAGGGTAGGTGGGCCCATAACAACGTACATGTATGAGTGAGCGGGTGGGTCAATATCACAGTACGTGTTTTGGTGGATGGGTGGGCCCTTCTGATACTAAAAGCAATACGTGTACTCTCTAAGGATACTAGGATTAATAAAGTTGCTGATAAAGAAGTGGGTAGTTATTGAATTAAATTTTGTGGGTGTTTGTTATTATTTGTTACTTTTTTTGAAAAAAAAATTTAAAATGTTTAAATAATTTGTTTGAAATATTGTACTAATAAAAATAAAACATTCTATCATATTCTTAAATTTATAAGTATCAGCAAGCTCTTTTTGGTATACATATTACTATATCGAAGTTATATAAAAATATTTATACAAACATTATATGTTTTTAATGCTCTATTTATTTTATATATTTTTTGTCTGGTATATTTGGTATATTTCTTGGCATGCGCAAATACAATCTCTTACACGCAATGTATACTAATCTTTATAGCCTAAAGGCTTATATCCAAAAGGAAAGGTGAGATTTATTTTTAACAAGTTATTTAATAAATAATTATGGATTTCTAATATATAATTACTAATTACAACTTGTTTTAACAATAAGTGTATATATGATATTAATGTGTTTAATTGACTATAAAATATTGTTATATTTTGAAGATTTTGTGTTGATTGATGGGAACATTAAATAGAAGTAATATATATGTATATATATATATATATATATATATATATATGAATATATAAAATGAAACAATATACTTTAAACTTAATACAGCTGTACGGATGAAAATTAAGAGCATTAATTATTTATAGAAAAAAAACAGATATAAATATAAAACAAATTAACAACATATATATACTATAAAAAACGTCACAACAAATATATACTATATACAATAAATATAAACCATACGTAAATCATAACAAGCATATACTATAAAGAAAATCAACAATTGTGAAATAAAACAGATATATACTCGAAAAATAAACAATCCACAATAGCTCTAACAATAACAAAACAAAATCAACAGCAACAACAACAATATCTACATTTACCAACCCCTAATTGCATACAAAAAAAAAAACTATATAAAAGCCATATTTTTGATTAATAATTCATTGAATCCCGGATAAGTGCTGCAGTGTAAATAATATACTTATTTTCAGAAACCTAAGGTACGCTCATACGTTTGATCTTACCTAATTGTACAGGAATAACATTTAATTGAAATTTACTATCATTACAAATTATTACAGACGCTTCCCAATCTATAATTATAGATAAAAGCTTAAGTTTCACATACTACAGTAATCATAATACAATACTAACTCTATAAAAAAAACATTTACTATTATACACTTGGTAGACTTCACATTATTACGTAAAAATCTATACCATTAAAATTATATTAATTATTTAATATCACTACAATTCAGTACGTTATTAATTAATCTTATTGACAAATATTGAATTTACTGAGAAAATATTATTATTAAATTTATTAAAGAATCCTTAATTGATAAATAATCAAAATGTAATTATTTTTAACCGTATATTACGTTGATTTCATCGATCTGTAGCGGGGAAAAATGCAGGTATTGAATCATTTAAGCTGGGAGATCAACATTTTTCGGATAGAAAACCCTGGAAATAAAGTATATTGGTCGAGAAAAGTGCAACCTCCATTACTCAGGCAGGTCTCGTCCAATAAAGGACTGTAAATACCAAGGACCTTGCAGGGACTTAAATCTTCATCCCAAAGCCTTTAACCACGCTGCTATTCTCATAAGACATTCCCCATCAAATGTCGTAACAACTTGAACTCAGGGTAATGACTTTAAAAAA
Source organism: Stictocephala bisonia (assembly GCA_035578905.1). NCBI lineage: Eukaryota > Metazoa > Arthropoda > Insecta > Hemiptera > Membracidae > Stictocephala > Stictocephala bisonia. The sequence continues at coordinate 2,087,287 of JAQJVL010000013.1, read as the reverse complement.
GTACTTCCAATTTATTATTAAGTATATGTGCAGGCATAAAAAAAATCAAATAAACCACTCATATGGTGATTTAATTTCCAGATTTGTTTTCATTATTTATGAATTATTTAATTCGAGAAAACTCTACATCAATCAAAGGAAAGTTAAAAAAAGAATGTGTCAATACACCATTGGTCTGTCCATTTAAATTTAACTGGCTAAAAAAGGTAGTATCAATAAAACGTCCGAAAAATTTACGGCTTTAATAAGGTAATATGGCCACCATTTTGAAACGTAATACGATACTCATTGGTTTTAATTTATTTATTTTAATTTATTTTAAAATAAGTGTTTTAATTTATTTTAGCACATAGAAGAATTTCCAGAAACGTGTTCAACACACCACACTCCAAGGCACCATTAGGTTAAAAATGATACACCAGTAGAGAAGCAATCTGCACCAACCCCAATGCTATTGTTCTATTGCTAACAATGAACCAAGATTTTATCTAGTTCTTCCTTCATATACATAAAATATAGATTAAGAAACAATATTACTTTTAGAACATATATTTATTTGCAAAACAGAAAATAATTCTAATGTTTTGTAGAAAAATATGAACTTTAGAAAGAATTTACTAAAAAAATCAAACAGAAGGAACATTCCTAGTTGAAGACTAGCCAAGCAGCTGATTCTATTTAGTTTATGTTTTGGAGGTCATGTTTTTGGTCATTTAAATATGATTTATGTTGATAGAAAAATAAATTCTATTTTTGTCAGATGCTTTTTAATCATATTCAGTATGTATAAAGCCTAGTCAGGCCCGTTCTTGAAACAAACCAGTTTGTGGCATAGTAGTGAAGTTGGGTTGGACGACAGCGTGCGAATTCTGCTTTTGGGGAATACGGCAATGTGCAGATGTCATTCATACTGGTCAAAGACTGAACATATGTGGTAAAAGGCTCGTGGTCGGGTATTTTATATATCATATATGTATTACTTCTGTGTTATTACTATGTTTATTAATATCCTTGATTCAAGTATTGTATAGGCAGCCAAATACTGACCATAAACTACAGGGGAACACATTTAATGTACATATACACTGACAAACCTTCATCACATCCAATCAGCTATGTGGGACGGAATGAAAGACATACTAATTAAAATTCATAAAATAGTTATAGTGTTGGAGTATAAGACGATAAGAGATGATTAAAAACAAATGACGTAACTAAATTTTGGAATACTACAACTGTGCACTATTGATGTAAATGTTATAGAGCTGTTTTAGGAGATAGTAAAAAACGAAACTTATGTTAAAGTATAATGTACTTTAAATTCATTAAATTATATATTTAAAATGTCCTTAACGTACTCTCATCACTACTGATACTTAACAAGAATATTTCTTTAATATCTTTGAATAGGTTCAAGGACGTTAATAGTGGCTTTTCAAAAAATCCTTCAATATAAATACTATATATTTTGTAACCTTATGAAATATCTTCGTTATTTACTCGGATAATTTTCCTTTACTCTTTTTAAACATTAAAATTAAAAATAACTGAGAATTTTGAATTTATTTTTCTATCAACATAAATCATATTTAAGTATATATAAATCATTTTTAAACAACAACTTTGTTGGAGCGTTTTAAGTGCTATCCACCATCATGGGTAGATCAGCTTAATGATATAATTGTTGGAAGCTTGAGGCAAGTTAAGTAGTGTACAGTAATATTTTTCTCCACACACACGTTTAATTGAACTATAAATTATGTTTTATTTGAAGCATCATCATAAATAATGAAGATATTTATTTAGGATAAATAAGGACTAAATGTTAATAAATCTCCTGAAGACTTCATGAGATTATGTCTTAACATTACCTCCAAAACATGCTCCTGGGGCATCGCATTGTACATCACCATGAACTAAATAGAATCAGCTGCTTGGCCAGTCTTCAACTACATATGTTCCTTCTGTGTGATTTTTTTAGTAAATTCTTTCTAAAATTCACATTTTCCTACAAAACATTAGAATTATTTTCTGTTTTGCAAATAAATATATGTTCTAAAAGTAATATTGTTTCTTAATCTATATTTTATGTATATGAAGGAAGAACTAGATAAAATCTTGGTTCATTGTTAGCAATAGAACAATAGCATTGGGGTTGGTGCAGATTGCTTCTGTACTGGTGTAGCATTTTTAACCTAATGGTGCCTTGGAGTGTGGTGTGTTGAACACATTTCTGGAAATTCTTCTATGTGCTAAAATAAATTAAAACACTTATTTTAAAATAAATTAAAATAAATAAATTAAAACCAATGAGGATTGTATTACGTTTCAAAATGGTGGCCATATTGCCTTATTAAAGCCGTAAATTTTTCGGACCTTTATTGATACTACCTTTTTTAGCCAGTTAAATTTATGGACAGACCAATGGTGTATTGACACATTCTTTTTTTAACTTTCCTTTAATTAATGTAGAGTTATCTCGAATTAAATCATTCATAAATAATGAAAACAAATCTGGACATTAAATCACTATATGAGTGGTTTTATAAATATTATGAAACATATTAAATACAAAACCACTTTATATATAAATACCTTTAATTTCATATGCAGCAAAAAATTATATAATCTTAAAAGATTTTATCTAAAGCCAATTTTATAGTAACAAGTGGTTTTTCATCCGAAATTTAAATTTAGTAGATATATTGCAAACATTCAAATACGGAAGTGTTTCATATTTAAATACCTTCAATTTTAAGTCCTACTAGGTGTAGGGTCCTGTTTAAACATTTTTACTTTATATAACTACTTATATGTAAAAAATTTTACATAAATAACTATTTATATTTGTCAAAACTTGAAAAATGTTCAATGTTGAAGATCAGGAGATAGGTTTCCAATCTTAATCTGTCATTGGTAATATTGTATAATTATTTCATATAATTTTGATGTTCAGAAGAGTAACAGTATCATGAACATGAAAAAATTAAATGTCGTATATTTTGAGCCACTCTGCCCTTAGGTGTAAGATTATTTTGAAAATGTTTCGATAACAATTCAATTCTAGGCTTTTAAGACCATAAATATGAGGCTAAACACGACCTACGTCAAAATTTTCAACTTTCGAGATTATAACCTGTGACGATCATTTACGGGCACACGTTGTATTTTAATTATGACAAAAATATTTTAGTACGTTCACCATATAAGATTTCTAGGTTTACAGTTGACTGCATCACTCTATGTCCAACGAACGGTTCGTTCACAGGAGATTTATATCGGGCAGTTTGAAACATAAATATCAATGTTGTTTCTTACATACGTAAAAGTAAACAATTTCGTCATATACTTAAATCAATTTTAAATAAACATTTTAACTAAGTAATTTTTCATTATATTAAGAATATTCTGGATTTTAACGTGAGTTACGTTGTTCTGAATTGTAACAAATTTAAAGGATAGAGATTTAATAACCAAATAAATAAATATAACATGAATAGAGTTGGCCTGCTATTAAAGCAAATCTGCTTAACACCGATCCATGTCTTCTCAGCGACTCCTAACTGCAGTAGACGTTGGATGAGTTACTAGTTAGTTGTGAGTTAGTAAATCTGCTAAACGCCGATCCATGTCTTCTCAGCGACTCCTAACTGCAGTAGACGTTGGATGAGTTACTAGTTAGTTGTGAGTTAGTAATCGGAATATAATTACTATTGGTCAGCTCTTTCTAAAACAATATTTTTGTAATGAAGGTATTTATAATGATTTAAATAAACAATTACTTAAATTAGAATATTTGAGGAGATAAATTTTACTAAAGATGAAAGGAACTATGATTTTAATATTAGTGGTTGTAGATGTACTGTATTTCAATGGACTTTATTCACGCAGTATCATCTATAATATGGAAAAGTCTATTGAATTGACTCCTAATGAAACGTATGTTGTGATGTTGTATTAGTTTTAATTGTGTTACCAAACTGGTCTATAATGTGCTTGTAGTGATGTTATTATTAGTTTTAATTTAGTTACCAAACTAGTCTTTAGTTTGAGAAAACAAGAAAATGAAATATTAAATGGGTAAATATTTGAATTTTCTTACATCACTTTGTAAAGTATGAATAACAATACTGAGCATTGTACTGAAACATATATAAAATGATGGTACAGAAAAACTATGTCAATTTTTTATGCACTTTTGTGTGTGTGTATGTTTTTTTTTTTTTTTTTTTTTTAGTAACAGATTTTCTAGCAGATTTGTCGTTTTAAGAGTACTGTATTAAAGCAATGCTTACTTAACAAACAACCAAGGTTTATTTTATTAGATTAAACCGAAATTGTATGTAAATGAACTATTTTATCTTCATGTTGGAAGTATTGAGGCAATTAGACACATATACCTATACTAAAAATAACCTGTCAATTTAACAAACGTTTGCCTTATTTTGAAACGAAATAAAAGGAGTAAAATTAATCTCATATCATATATCAGAAGAAGTTAATAAGATTTTGAATCTAAATATACTGGAACGCATGTGTACAAATAAAGAAAATCAAATCAAAACATCTTTATTTAAAAAAAATTACACAACTGCATGATAGAATAGCTTCACAATTGTTTTATTTAGTACACAGAATGAAAAACAAACTAGTTAGGTTTTTTGTCTAGTAGAAAACAAAATACTATTGGAAAATGATCAAAGACTTGCGTGTCATTTACCGAACCTCGTAACATTTATATAATACAGCTTGGTTGAATGATTTACCACTACAGTATTGGAACTTTGTTGTAGGTGATAGACTGAAAGTGCTTTTTGAAGGTTGGGTTGACCTGAATCACCGCCATTGCCGGGAGCACTTAGTGTTTCTGCCTCTTCATTGACCACATTTTGTATGGTGCACAGTAGGAAGTAAATATAATGTTTTGAATATGAATAACATTTGAGAAAATTTAGTAATATAGTTACTCAACATATACTGTATATACCTCAGCTCTGATTGAATATGAGGAGAAAATTGTGACTATACAGCATGTAGCCCCAAAAGGAACAATTAATCAAAACTACTAAGATGAGGGGGAAAGCCCAGGTCAAGAATGGCACAATTCTAGAATATGAAGCAGCTATGAAACAATATCATCAAATAAATTATCATCATGTTTCATTATTCGCTTTATAGTTTCACTATCAAGACCAATAACAATTTACCAATGTTTTCCCAATACACCGATGATACAAGAAGTTTTCACCTCACACAAAACTGTTAACTGATACCTGTGCTGATGTCGTATGTGTTACTCGTGAGATCTGAGTACAACAAATAGCGAGAACATTTCTTTTTGACTTACTAATCATGAGCCTTAGTATAACAAAAATTTTATAGAGTTACGATATTTTTCTCCCCTTTTGAATATACTTTTTTATGATTATCATGTTCCTAACGCTGATTCGGTGTGTATATAGCAGTTTGGCTGGTTCTTTCATCGTTGTCCGATCTTCTGACTGAAATTGGACGACCTATAGGCACTTATTTTGATTTTGATCCTGATGTTTCAAAGTAATAATTTACATAGAAAAATGAATTAAATAGTAAAATGCATTAGTTTT